>CM076571.1:977492072-977738956 GCA_034641835.2 Pinus albicaulis | reverse complement strand
AGCGAACCTAGTACGAGTAAGGAAGAAGAATGGCAAGATCAGGCTTTGTGTAGATTTTGAAAATTTGAATCGAGCTTCACTTAAAGATAACTACCCCCTCCCCATAATGGATCACATCCTCCATAAGTTGGTGGGATCCTCCCACATGTCTATGATGGATGAGTTTTCAGGATACAATCAAGTGGTGGTGCTCCTAGAAGACTAGAAGAAGATGACATTCACTATGCACTGGGGAACCTTTATGTATACCGGGATGCCTTTCTACCTCATAAACATTGAAGCTACCTTTCAACGTGCAATGGATATCACTTTCGTGGGGGACCAATACAAGTTCGTGGTGATTTATATGGACGACATCATCGTCTTCCCCAAGACAGATGTTGAACATACTGAACACCTGAGGCAGACCTTTGACAAATGTCATAGGTATGGCTTATCCATGAACCCTTAGAAATCCCTATTTTCCCTAGAAGAAGGGAAGTTATTGGGACATATAGTGACCAGAGAAGGGGTAAATATTGACCCCAAATGGGTGGAAGTGATAAATGACATCCCGTTACCGAGGAATAAGAAATAAGTGCAGGTATTTTTAGGGAGAATAAACTTGTTAAGGAGGTTCATACCTAATTATGTCGAGATTTTTAGGAACATCACCGAAATGATGAAGAAAAATAACAAAGTGAAATGGACTCCTCAATCAAGGGATTATTTTGACAGGATCAAGCAGGCCTTCGCAGAAGCCCCATTTTTGGCTAGCCCAAATTATAAGAAGTCATTCTTGATTATTTCATTTGCATCACCTAACACAATCGTCGTAGTATTTTTGGAAAAGAATGATGAAGGGCATGAGAAACCTATTTCATTTTTTAGTCAAGTCCTTAGAGATGTAGAATTAAAATACAACATAATGGAGAAGTAGGAATAAGCTCTGGGAATAAAATTATCAATGATATGAGGCAAGGTGAAAGGTCATACAGGTGCACAACCAGGAATAGAAGCCTCCATACAGAAAACACAGGTCAATTACGTTCTCTCCCCGTAATATAAATATATAGTTGAATACCATTTGACTCTGAGATTCCCTCCTAAATTCGAAAAAATGAAGTACCACACATTGCGATTGAGATATCAAAGGTTCACAGTAGAAAATGGGTGTTTGTACTAGAGAGACCCACTGGGAATACTACTGATGTGTTTGATTGAGCAAGAGGTGGAAGAATGGATGAAGGAGTTTCATGAGGAAATATGTGGCGAACACTACAACTGGTGCGCAATAGCCCATAATATCTTAAAAGAAGGGTTTTTTTGGCCTCAATTATTTGGCAATGTTCAAGCTCATGTTAGAGCTTGTGAGAAGTGCCAAACTTATGCCGAGAGAAAGAAATTTGCGCCCCTCCTGTTGATCCTGGTCCATGTTGAAGAGCCATTCAAACAGTGGGGAATTGACTTCATAGGTGATGTCCATTTGAACTTCAGTAACCAACACTGATGGATCCTCACCGCCACAGATTACTTCACCAAGTGGGTCAAGGTGGTGATAGCAAGGAATGCTACTGACACAGTGGTAATCAAAATTTTGAAGGAGAATATAGTAGCAAGGTTTGGATGTCCAACAAATATAATCACAAATAATGCGTGGGCATTCAATTCCACCAAGTTCATAAACTTCTGTCAGCGATATAATATCCTACTTGGGCACTCCATAGCATACTACCCTAAGGGAAATGGATTAGTTTAATCATCAAATAAAACATTCGTGATGATCCTAAAGAATATAATCAACGAAAACCAAAATAATTTGGATGCTCAGCTGAAGTTCGCACTCTGGGCCAACATGATCACAACCAAGAGATCCACTTGGAAATCTTCCTACGAATTGGTGTATGGAAGTGCATCTATCTTTGCTACTCAGCTTGCGCTACCTGCAGCCCAGTTCTTGCAAGATAGTGAATAAGATCCTAACGCCCTCACGAGAAGGATGAGCCAGCTTGTTGAACTAAATGAAAATAGGGAGCAAGTCAACCTCGGGTTAGCTAGCTACCAGGAAAAGATGAAGGTTCTGTTTGATCGAAAGGCTAAAGATCAAGAATTCCAAGTGGGGGACCTAGTACTAATATGGTACATCAAAAGGTTAGACAAGGGAAAGCACAAGAAGTTTGATCTGCTCTGGCTTGGCCCATTTAGGGTGGCAGAGGCCAACGAAAATAACCCTTTCATGTTGGAGAATATGGAAGGAGATATACCTAAGATTTATTTCAATGGACAGTTTCTAAAGTTTTATTTCCAGCACTAACACAGACATGAGCAGTCCATTGTACATATCCTCCCATTGTATCTATGCCACTTTTATTTTTCTACATGCTTCACTCTTTTGAATTTTAACTACAAATTTTTCATGAAATTTTCAATGATTACTCTATTTGCCCAACAAGACACAACCACCCAATCTGCAGGTTCTCAACGCATTGAAAATACCACGTTTTCCCAAAGTGGAGGAAATGTTGCTCTATTACCATACAATCCAAGGCTGACCTGAAAAAACAAAGACAGGAGACAAGCTAAGAAATTATGAAGGCATCTAAGAGAAGTTCCGCGTAGCCTAAGTGGCAGTTTCTCAAACGTGCATCTCACAGGGGTTGCACAGCTGAAAAGGCTATCACACAGCTCATAGGGATAGCACAGCTCACAGTGGTCACGCAACTCATAGGGGTCGTGTAGCTCACATTGGTCGCATAGAGCACCCACTCCAACAGTTCTCAAATGGGAATAAAGTGAAAAAAGTGACCCATCTGAGGGAGTGATGTTAATCCCCTTGTGGGCTAATCATGGGAGCTCTCGGCAGGGGAAACACCGATCCCCCCTCGCAGAAAAGGAAAATAAAATCTCGTCTTTATAAAAGGAAATGGATTCCAATCGCAGGGAGTCTCAAGAGTTGAGCAAGTCAGAAAAAGACATAAAATCACAGCTCAAAGGTAATATGTCGCTAGTAGAGGCCAGAAAAATCATCTGGAGTGAGATCATGAAAGAGGTGAAGGATAACTAGGAGCTCATCACATTGGCAAATGATAAAATGAATGCCATTCATTATTTCAAAGTGCAGCTCGATGTAGGTTGCTGTTATAGGTCAAAATACCTCCTCATCAGCTCAGAGGAGAAGACAAATATGGAAGGAATACAAAGACCTAAATTAAACCTATTTCTGCCAAGGTAACGCCTCTCTATAACAACAAAAGAGCGTTATAACACAGCTTATCAATGAATGGGCCGCGTTAGTGGCTAGGGAAACGCTCTGTTTACAATGGAGGGCAGCGTTACCCGTGATTTAAACTTGAAATGGGAAAAACCCGCGGAGAATGATTTGAATCTCCAGCTTTTTCTCACAAGAGAGTCAGTACAAAAAAGGAAACTACAAAGCACTAACTCTTATTGGGCATTGCCATAAAAAAATGAACTCTCAAAAGAGGCAAAAGCATAGAGGTTGAGGAAACATCTTAGTTTTTTCTATTCAAGAACTGGTAGAAGGAGAAGGGCAATGATTGCTCTCTCCATCTCCTATAAAATGGAGTTGAAGGCTCTTGGTTAAAGGTCGAAGGATTGTCAAGTTTTTGAATACTTGTGAAGTAGATATCATTTTTGTAGTGTGGAGGTCAAAGGTCAAAGAGGTTCATTGAGAGCTTGTTGATCAAGACATCACCACTTTGAGAGATAGAGAGATTGGAAGGCTGAGGAGGGCTTGGTGCAACCGATGGTTGTAATCCTCCTTTTTAAAAATCAATAGAACTGTATCTGTTTTGTCCATTCTATGCATTAATATTGTCATTATTATTTAATCACTTAGATAGCATGAGATGAATGGCTTAGATGTGCACAATTTAAATGTTCATTATATATTGGCTTAATTGATAGGAAATGTATGTTATGTTAGAAATTACACGGGTGCTTTGATTGATCGCAGAATCTAGATTTGGAGCTGGTGAAGGAGAAACGGTGCTTCACTACCTAGTGCTCTCCAAAGGACTCCAAGATTATTAAAGAGGTAATTTTCTATATTTTTCCATCAAGTGGTTTTAATTTAATATGAACATGTATATGCCATCTTTGCGAACTATACAGCTAATCTTACTCTCTTCCTCGGGCACCGGAAAGCCCTGAGAGGGATATATGATAACCAAGAACCCAAGCATTTTACCCTATAGTAGAATTGGTGACTCCGCTGGGGACTTTCCCCATAGTTTCCAGAATATTTCTTTCCTCCTTTCTTCTTTCCTCTGTTCACAGATCCTTCTGACCAGTGCTTATGCCCAGTAGACATTTCAAAAGCTCGCAGAGTTAAATCTTGTTCCTGTTTGGCCATCTGAAGAATTTTTCCCTGGATAACGCTACCCCCGTAGGTTTTCCAGTGCATTATAACGTTGGCTCGACTTAAATACAGTGCGTTAGTCTTTGGATTAACGCTATCTTTACTCGGAGACAGTGCATTACTCAGCCAAAACTTGATGTTCACTGTTGTGATTGTGTTTTAGCTGCAGAGTTTTTTGGCCATCAATATATCTCCTTGACTGAATCCCTGTGCTTGTTTACTAAGCTGGAATTTCTATTTGTTTGCTCTTGTTTGAAAATTTAGCGTCAAAAGAATTTAATTTTTAGAGAAGATTTTTTTTTTTTAAGTTTTTTCTGCATCTACCTGAGTTAATTCTGAAAATTTCAGTTCATAGACTGTTAAGAAGAGGTAGATAGAAGTCTGAATATTTAAATTTGAGCTGTGTTACTTGAATGTTAGTGCATGGATGTTGAAAAGAAACCTCTCCTTGTAGAAATACTCTTCATCGAATTGAATATTTAGAGCATGTTTTGCATGGTTTCTTGAGTCAGAGTCTCATTACATTTCATACGTCCACTCCCCCTCTGCAAGAATAATAATCAAGTACACTAAGAATCAAGCGATAATAAAATGAATCACATTACTCTTTTTTGAGCTCATAAAAACAGTAGCTCAGGCTAGGATCTTGGGTTAGGAAAAGTGAGAAAATCACCCAAGATCTCAAAACTTGAAACTAGAGTCATTAACGAGCAAAATCCTACTGCACTCATATTATCGGGACCGTTACTTTACCGAAGCTCAGTGCGAGACAACACTTGGGTGCACAAGAAGGTAGCTCGCCTTCGACTGCATCCGGTGGGTGTGTTATATATTGGCATTCCCTTCAGGGATGTCGAAACTAGATCGGGGATCTAGGTATTCTGCCCATATAGCATATTGTCCTTGACCGTGGACCCCCCTGATGATGTCTGTGATTTAGTGGCCATACTTTTTAGGGACTTACACAAGGTGACTGGGACGGGCTGTCCTAGTACCTGAAGCAGATGGACCCACTTTGTCTTCGGTCTTTAGGAGGGTACTCTTCTTCACGAGAGTGCTTACACCTATCGTCTGAGGTTCGGGCGAAGCTCTAGAGTGACCGTAACTGTACTTTCGACAAACCCTCTCTGTATACTATTGTGATACTGGATTTCATCACCAGCAAACGGTAGTACTCAGACAGGGCACCCTATTCTGGCTGCTTGCTGATTGATTTTAGAGAGTCCTTTTTTCTTTTTTAGGAGTGTGGTTATTGTCATTGAGACTTTATAATACATCACAATTTATTAAAATTTGTTAAAATTAAACAGGTCACCGTGGCGTCCTCCGACCCACGCCGTCTGTCTCGACGACAGCAAGGTCTACCTCCTCTAACTCTTGAGGAAGAACCAAACATTGGTGAACCTGTGCCTTCTACGGAAGAGAAGTCTCCACTGACTAATCTTGATTTTCACATAGCCTCATATCATCCGGAATTTTCAGAGGACCCTTTCACTGAAGGGGTTTTACCTCATTACAATCCTCCACTCACTCATTCGTTGGGGCCTGTGATAATTCAGATTCCACCAAGCCAAGATATGTCTTCGGCCGCACAAACATCCATTTCACCACCAACATCCACAGGGTCGATGCCAATGGCAACCATCCCAAGTTCGCCACCATCCTTCCCGTTAGTGGTCAGTTCTATGCCATCACTGGGTAACCCTAGTAGTCAACATATACCTACTCTCAACCCTACGGTCATCACAACTGTCAATAGCTTACCGAATCCTTTGAAATCTACTTCTACCATGACCACGTTGGGACCCACGGTAGCTCCTCCCACAAGTATGAATACTTCGGTGCCTTTTAGCAACCCTTTCGGTTGGAACCCTTTGCTGAGTTCAAACCCCTTGGCCACTATCCCAGGGGGCAGTGTCACCAGCACTCAGGTAGCAGGGAACATTTCACTTCCCTTGCAATCCTTAGGACAAATGGGACAACCTATTGTCAATAATTTTCCCTTAAGTGGTTCAAATATAGGTGTAGGGTCTATGTTGTTGCCAAACTATGCAAGTAGTAGCATGCCTTCGGGAAACTCTATTGCATCCATTTGGACTAACCAACCCCAACCTCCATCTGGAATGGGAGGGAAATTTTATATTGGGGGCAACCAACCGTTCGCCCCGCAATACAATATGCCCTATGGACAGCAACAGTATGTCCCTACTCCTCCACCTATTGGAAGTTTTTATCAAAGTCCCACTTATCCTCCTGGTAACACATTGATGGGGGAACCCTATGGTCTAAGTACTCAGCCCATACTGCCTTGGTTAGATTCGGGAGAAAATCCACAGTTGCCATTTTTGGCAGCTTTGGACATCCCCGATACCCATAAACTTACTAACGACCCCATCAATCACAACCCGCTTTGGCCTCCTGTATCACATAAGATTCCTTCTGACATCCTGAAGTTTGACGGGAAACAAGGGGATGAACCAACCGCACACATCACTACCTTTCATCTATGGTCTATATCCAATTCCATGGTGGATGATAGTGTCTAGCTTCCTCCTCATCAGCTCAGAGGAGAAGACAAATACGGAAAGAATACAAAGACCTAAATTAAACCTATTTTTGTCAAGGTAACGCCTCTCTATAACAACATAAGAGCGTTATAACGTAGCTTATCAGTGAATGGGCCGTGTTAGTGGCTAGGGAAATGCTCTGTTTACACTAGAGGGAAGAGTTACCTGTGTTTTAAGTTTGAAATGGGAAAAACCCGCAGAGAATGATTTGAATCTCCAAATTTTTCTCACAAGAGAGTCAGTACAAAAAGGAAACTGCAAAGCACTAACTCTTATTGGGCATTGCCATAAAAAAAATAACTCTCAAAAGAAGGAAAAAGCATGGAGGTTGGGGAAACATCGTGGTTTTTTCTATTCAGAACTAGTGGAAAGATAAGGGCAATGATTGCTCTCTCCATCTCCTATAAAATGGAGTTGAAGGCTCTTGGTTCAAGGTCGAAGGATTGTCAAGTTTTTGAATACTTGTGAAGTAGAGATCATTGTTGTAGTGTGAAGGTCAAAGGTCAAAGAGGTTCATTGAGAGCTTGTTGATCAAGACATCACCACTTTGAGAGATAGAGAGATTGGAAGGATGAGGAGGGCTTGGTGCAACCGACGGTTGTAATCCTCCTTTTTACAAATCAATAGAACTGTATATGTTTTGTCCATTCTATGCGTTGATATTGTCATTATTATTTAATCACTTAGATAGCATGAGATGAATGGATTAAATGTGCGCAATTTAAATTTTCATTATATATTGGCTTAATTGATAGGAAATGTATGTTATGTGCAACCGACGGTTGTAATCCTCCTTTTTACAAATCAATAGAACTGTATATGTTTTTTCCATTCTATGCGTTGATATTGTCATTATTATTTAATCACTTAGATAGCATGAGATGAATGGATTAGATGTGTGCAATTTAAATGTTCATTATATATTGGCTTAATTGATAGGAAATGTATGTTATGTTAGAAATTACACGGGTGCTTTGATTGATCGCAGAATCTAGATTTGGAGCTGCTTCGCTACCTAGTGCTCTCCAAAGGACTCCAAGATCATTAAAGAGGTAATTCTCTATATTTTTCCATCAAGTGGTTTTAAGTTAATATGAACATGTATATGCCATCTTTGTGAACTATAAAACTAATCTTACTGTCTGCCTCGGGCACCGGAAAGCCCTAAGAGGGATATACGATAACCAACAACCCAAGAATTTTACCCTATAGCAGTTGCCGTCAGGGAAATGACAACACGACGATCATGCATGGATACATTCGATTCATCAATGAACTCGCCACTAAAGAGTTGGGCATGTGTGGAGTGGTCGACCATTTCAAGATGGTAATGGAAACCATGAAGATGGTACATAAGGAGAAGGCATGGGTAAAATAAGTTGGATGTTTGGGGATAGTGGCCAAAGGGGTATAAGCATTTTGATCATGAATGGAATAAGGTGGTAGAGGCAGGGTTGCTAGCTTGTTGGAACACCTTGGGCATACTGCTCCCTTGGGCCACATATGAGCAACGTATGACTAAGATTAAAGTCAGGGCTGACTCAACTTTGGAAAAGACCTCCCGTCTTAAGGCCGAAACCTTGGTGTCGTCACTGAGCAAGGAATTCCTACTACTCACCAAGGTCAAGCAGTTCTTCTCTGCCAATATTGATTACTTTGAGCTAAATCAGTTTCACACACTTTTCGAGCTCTTTAGCTCTATGCCCTTACCTGTAGACATCGTATGGCAGAGATGTTATGAACACACGCACCCTCCAGCTGCATCCACATCACAGTCGATGGTGCCTCTATCATCTCGCCACTCTGGATCTTCTTCAACTCCCATATGACGACGTACCTCGAGACCTTCTACCACCCCTTAGCACAACCGTTGAAGATATCAAGATTCGGCCCATGTGGCCCATAGTTACTATGTTTTACTTTACTTTTCCGTTATGATGTTTTAGCTAGTGAAATTGTCTTTTCACTCTCGTTATTGTTATATACTGTTAGGAAGAGCCTTGCTCATAAAACGCTACAGTTGGACCATATCATTTTGATTTTTATATATGTACTGGGAATAAAGAAGGAATATCTACCAAGAAAATTATCTAGCTAAGAGCCTATAAAAGTGAAACTCAGCAAGTATGAAGAGGTTCTGGATTTTTGTGGAGTTTTTGGGTCCATACTGTGTGGCTTTTTCGTGTAATACTATTTTGAGCTCTAAATGCATATCTGGGGGAGATGTTTTTGAAAGTTAATATAAGAAAGACCTTGTCTACGGATGGATTCCAATTGGGTTAATCAAAAGTATGTATGTGTTTTTCTCTTGTTTTTTTTAAGCTTTTTTCCTCTTCTTGATTTGTTCTTCAAAAGTCTCATATGTGAAATGGTGATGTTAGATGATTTAATAAATTAATTTGCATACATCCTCATTGAGGAAAGATGACACTCATGTGTTAATTATCTTACAACGTTAATATTGCTCACTGTGAGGTTACCTCTCCATCAACCTCATATTCATCATTTCTCCCCAGATCTTAAGAATGACAGATTCTTATTGAAAAATAAGCCCATCTTTCTTGGGGTTTCTCATCCCAATTCCTATGAATTACCACCATCATATACTTCCAGGTCTTCTCATTAGTCCTTTACTTGGCCCAATCGAGGCATCCTTGATTCTTACAGACCCAAGTCCATTCTAAGTGATGTCTAGTGTACATATTAAAGCTTAGTACCAATGTTTTCTACAGTTATCTTGAACCGCAATCCCATTAGTCTTTGTTACACAAATTTTTGGTCATCTAACATGTTGCTATTAGATGAACCAAAGTACACCATGTAAGACCAATTTTACCCTAAGTAAAATTTCTTTCACTATGGAAAATAACTTAGTAATCCATACTTTATTAAGTTTTTTACGGTCTAAACATGAAACCCCATGAGGAATAATTACATAAATCCTTATTTGTTTGATTTTCCTAAAGGGATAATTAGTTAAACAATAGTATAATTAATATTCCTAGTCATATTTAACCCAAAACATGAAAATTAATTAGATAAATCACTATTTATCTTATTATTTTCTAGGAATAATTATTTAAAACATTATTTAAATAATATTCCTTGTTAAATTTGACTAAATTATTTATAAATAATTGAATAAATCACTATTTATTTAATTATTACTCAACCACACTCTTAAAATAATAAATAAATCATTTATTTATTTATTATTTACAAATAAATGGATTTGACCAAATTCAAATTCTTTTTCCCTCCAACAAATATAATAAAATATTTCATAAAGTTGGATCTAGATTTGGTAAATAATATTTTAATTATGCACCAATATCTAGAATAAATCAATATTTTGTTATAAATAGAAGGGTTTTTCCATTCATTCACTACCTTTTGTTGCCTAAATATCACTCTAGATCTATACCTTTGGTTTGACTTTGATCCTCCATCATTGTCATATTTTGCTACCATTTTTCTTGTGAGATCCCTTTGAGTTCCATTTTTGTCTAGGTTTTTTACACCATCAAGAGAGAGAGATGTTAGATTTGAAGCACTGAGGACATACAAGAACCAATCACATTGAGGGGGACTGGTAACATCTTTCTATGTTCCCTTCCCAGGTGTCATAAATACAAAATTTATTTAAAAATGTTCTTAGCTTTTCTATTGGATGCATGGAGGAACTCTTGATTTTATTTGTTGTTTAATGTCTTTAACTGCATAGATCTGGATTTTGTAGCATTTATCTTGGTCAAATAACTGCAGATCTAAATAAATTGGCAACCATCTTTGACGTTAGGGTTGTTTCTTATGCACAAAAAAAGTGAGACTTTTTCGTACACTTACGATTAGAATTCACACAAACAACTGGCGACTCCACTGATCTGCAAAACCAGAATGACAACTTCAAGTGAGGGGGAAAAGCTTGCAAGAAGGAACCTAAAGACAAGGTTGCCTCGACAAATCCTGATCCTCCTCAGCCTCCAAAGTGTACCTCACCATGTGCTTTTTGTGATGTTTTCAGTCATGCCACCCATCATTGTCCTGAATTTCCTCATATCAAGCCCATGGTTAATGTCATGTTCCCAGCCTCTACGGTCATGGAAACCTTTATTCCTTACTCAACTGTAGCCAATAACACCAAGACTATTCACACCAACCACCCCCATGGTTTGTGTGATCTCCATGGTCATTACACCCACCATTGTCCCCACCTCATGCATTACCATGCCTCTTTGGAGGTAGTTCGGGAGTACAAGATTGAATAGAACCAGTCTACCTCTCTCGTCCTCGCGTAGTATGCTTCAGGCCAACCTGAGGATACCTCTACTCCCATTGAAATTCCCCCTCTCGATATCAATATGATAGAGTCTTCGACTTCCATCCTCTACCTGTCATCATCCATGAGATCCACGGTGGAAGCTCCCTCTGAGACTTCCCCTTCTGTTTCACTTGACCTCCCTTCAGAGGTCACCCTAGGTTCAACATCAATGGATCCCTTATCTTCTTGTTATTCCGTCACCCCCCGTGACGATGCGCATGTGAACTTTTCTTCTAACGATGATGAGTTAGGTAGCTTTTCCGTGTCATGTGGTTATCCTTCCACTAGTTACCCCATACTTTACTGTGATGACAACATCATGGAAGCCTCTTCCACCCCTGACTTCATATTTCCCACCCATAAGAGGAATGGCACCATCCGTGTCTATGGTGACTTTCGCAACCTGAGCAAAAGCTACCCCCAAGGCATCTCCCACACACCACCTACCCGGAGATGTGCAGGTGGTACACATCCTACCCAGAGCACTCCCTCTAGCAGTGTTTGTTTTATCTCTACCTTGTGTTTGGGTTGCCAGAATTTTTCATCATATTCTCATTTGTTTTCTTGTGGTACCTTTTATATGGACCTCCTGTCCACAACTTATATCGGTTATGCTAATGGTGCAATTCGATACTCCCGGAATCTAGCCTCGGAATGTTGGGCCATTTTTACCCCCTTACATTCTCTTATTCTCTCGAACAACATATGCATTGGTACTGCCACCAATAACCAGACTGAATATGATGTAGTGTGAGGTTTATTAGTCGATGCCCTTTCCCATCGCATCTTTCACCTTCATGTTTGTTTAGATTCCCTTCTTCTTGTCATGCAATTGAATGGTGTATATCTTGTGCATAATCCTATCCTTTTTAGAAGATATTTATGAGTGAATATTTTGATCCGTGAATTTGAAATCATTACATTCAGTCATATACCTAGAGAACAAAACCACTATGTAGATAAAATTGCAAAATTTTTTCTAGATTGGCACTTATCACACACATTTAGCATAATACAATAACATAAACCATAAAATTGATGCATATCCATTATATGTGTCATTCAAAATGTTTTAGATTCCATCAACTGTGATACATTTGACATGCCCATAGCATTTTACAAAAACTCAAAACTTGTGGCACCACATGCCCCTACACCTAATCACTATCTAGAGGATCCCAGGCCAATGGCTCTGCTCTTATATCTCATAGATTGTGCATCCCCTTCCCGGACATCGCCATTCGTTTCATAACCCCTCGCCACTCCGAGGGTAGACCAATACATGGCTCTATGTACTGGTCATCCAAGTCTTTCCAGTCATGCTCTGAAATTCCAGTTAGAATTCTCTCACATATACGATGGATGTCCTCCAAGAGGGCCACTGCATCCTCATTTTGCAGTTATTTCATACCAATAGGTCCTACAGCTCCTACTACTGTAGGTTGTCCCATATACCTGGCTGGTTTCATCGGTTTTGTATCTGCATACCAAAAGTGAATGAATCAGTACCACATACAATCTTCTGAAACTTTAAAATGCACATAAAATATTAGAAACTTGTCACTTACCATCAGGCCCCCATACTCAACCAGGTGGCAGTGGCAATTCTAGGTCCCCATGATAACTCATCCTAGTATAGGAATAGTCATCTATGTATAGTGGCATCTAATCCTAATGAGCAAAAAATCGGGTCAGAACACGCATCCAACTGCCCCACCCCCCCTCTGCATAGTAGCTGCCCCCAGTGGTGCATCTTGGGCTCCCTCGAGCCCCCATCTTGGATTTTTATGTGGGGTCAGAGTGTCGGGATCTTCTCAAAGAAGAGCGAGCAAAACACTATGTCATATGCACAGTCATGGTTCACTTGCCACTTGCATAGTGACAACTGTCATTTCAACGAGGAAAACATCATTTGGGCCCACCCATAGTAGGTCCCACTCAAAAAACTCTCAAAAAACATCATCTAACCCCCAATGATGTGGTGGAGTGCCTAGTTACCCAGGATCCGTAGCACGGCTAGGGCTACAGCATGGGTCTCTAGCCTCACTAGATCCCCAATTGGTATCGGTGTCCCCTTCACATGGAGACCTGGTCAGTAATGGCGCTCTACAAACTCCATGATGTTTCGCCCCTCGCGGTAACACTGACTGCCCTCACCATCCCAAGTGGTGGGAGACGAGCCAGGAAATATATATCCTGGATATTCACCTCGATTTGGTGCCCCTGCACTATAAATATCTCATGATCCGAATCCCAATAGATGACAATCCGGGCCAAAAAGGGCTCCCAAGCTCTCATCAAAGGGTTCTCCAAAAACTTCAGGACCCCAAACTTGGCTAATGCCCTGCGGACACCATGATCCTCTCAGATCTCCAACCGTAATGTGTCCAGGTCTCTCTCTCTCCATTTGATCCTCAATTTTTCCATATCTGCACAAAACCATCACATTTGTTAGTGTACAGAAAGGAAAGACTGCATTCAACCATAAAAACCAAGCTCTCAGCCAAGAAACAACACCAAAATATCCTTCTCTGACAGGTCACACTTTTTAGGAAAATCCTGGGATAGGTCACAATTTTTTGCCCAAAACCTGCTACCCAGGTCGCAGATATTGCCCCAAAAAGTGCGACCTGACCGTGAAGAAGAGCAGGGGTTTTTCCCCTAGCTCTAGGTGCCTAAACTGAACTTTCAATCCACTGAAATGAAGGAGTAGGGTTAGGCCTCTTACATGCAACTGGAGTATCTCGATTCTAATGGTCGGTTTGTCCGCAATGATCGTCACAAGATTTAGGGCCTTTTCTCCTCTCGACATTTACAATAGCTACACTTGCAAATGAATTAAATTGGAGGGAAAATAACTTATTAAAAGAGAAACCCCATATTTTTCTTTTGCCGGTTGTGACCAAACCGTAGCTCCATTTGACAAACCGTCAGCACCATTGGAAAGCTCTCACCGAGCTCTCAAATGGGTATCCTTTATTTTTTATTTTTTTTATACTTCACCTCGACACCTTTTTCCAAGAAGGGTCACTTCACCACTCCTCAAAATCAAATTTCTTCACTTGAAACACTTGTACTTGGGGCACCATTTTGCCTCCATACTTTTCCATGCTCGTTTCTATTTTTTTCACTCATGTTTTTATGGTCCCCACTGGACCTTTTCTATGTGGCAGCATCATCGAGTTTCCCTTATTTAGAGAATCCGAGTTAAGTCATCATCGCATCCATGGGGCCTATCCCAAGTCCCTTTGTATCCCACTATAGTCCTCCATCATTCATTGATTGGTTCCTCTCTCATATCGCACATTGTGGCCTTCAGCCATACTGTCACCTATCCCCTTTGATATTGTGTCAATTGTTTCCAAGTCATCCATGCCTTTCATGATATAACAAGGGAAATTTTCAGCCCACTACTCAGTACCCCCATTCCATCATCATCCCTGGTGTCAGTCTGTCAATCGCTCTACTATTATCTCAAGTTCCTTAGTTTAGGATCCCTTATTGCCTCATCTATGGTGGACCTCATTTCATCGATATCAGCTCATTCATTTCAGAAAACAGGTCTAGAGGGCGGTCACTACAAGGAAAAGACCCTCTAGTGGAGGTTATAAAGGAGGTTTTTAGTGTTATAAAATTGGCCAAAATTAAAAAAAAAAAATTCTACAACATCTGTTTATGGTTACAGAGGTTTTGGCAGAGCTTTTAATGGAAATTCAACACAACTGAGAAAAAATGGGCGGCATGAGGTTATTGCGGATGTTTCTTTCATCAGTGTGCTACTCAGGATTTAACGCACTAGTGCGTACATGTAGCAGGCGCCTCGGGGTGGTAGAAGGAGAATGAAAAAGGTCATTAAGGTATAAAACTGCACTGATCGTAGTGTTGGTGATACAACTCACGGGGCCGTTCTAATTGATCTTGGGATTTTTGCAGTGCCCATAGGTCGTATTAATGCACCGGTGCATAGACTTATAGAAACCCACTGGTGCACAGTATCACACAAATGCACCGATATTTATAATTGGTATCGGTATTCATGTGGTTCCCATAGGTTATACAAATGCATCGGTGCTTATAGACACATAAATGCCCCGGTGCACAGTATCACACAAACACATTGAGATTTATAATTAGTATCGTTGTTCATGTGGTGCCCATAGATCGTACAATGGCACCAGTGTGTATAGACACATAAACACACTGCTGCATCGTACCGCACAAACGCACAGATATTTTTAATTGGTTTTGGTGCTTTTTCAGTGCTCATAGGTCGTAGAAATGCACCGGCATGCTTGTTAATACAAACGCACCGGTGTACAATTACTGACACGCACCAGTTTCATTTTTTATTTTTTAGAAACATCGACCTGTGACAGTGCAATTATTGTGATTGTTTTAAATTCATTATTCATCAAAAGTTGACACATCTTATAACAATATTCATATTAATTAAATTTTTATTAATGAATTTGAATGTGATGTTTGGATTAATTTTTTATCTCATATCATAATTATTGTGGTTTTTTAAAATTTATTATTCATAAAAATTCAACACATATATATCTTATAAAAATATTCATATGAATTAACTTTTTATTTGTGCATTTGAGAAAAACAATGGAGAATGCAATAGCGACAATGGAGAATGCAATAGAATAAATTAAAACATATTTTATGATATATAATATATATCAATAAGACAGTCTTTATCATACAAAATGGAACAATTATTGGTATCCCTTTGTCTTTCAATTGGGACACTTTGTCGATTACATTAAACAAAATGTCTGATTTCACAGACATATTTCAAAAAATACAACACCTAAGTTTGATATCCAAACATAGTGATCATCATTCTTTGCTTGAACTGTTGCCACTGCTAGAGCTACTTCCATGACTTGGGTTATTTTCAGGAATTTTTTGTTCACAGTGTTGATTGTTTTCTTCTTCTTCACCTTCCATCTACAAACATAAAAATAAAATGAAATGAGTGTATATACATTGGTGAGAATAATGAAAATTTCAATATTAAATAATATACATCAATGTAAATCAAAAAGAAAAATGACGTACCATAGAAACAATTGAATCATAAACTATACACATCCTTTCAAAACCATGTACCATGCCATCTTTCAAAATTTAATCTGTTGGCGCAGTTCCATACTTTGTTTCCTGCAACTTTTATACCCCATAATTGTTAGCCTCTTTCATAAAGGCAATTATAAATCAAAAAATACATAAATTAAATAATGTAAAGTTAGGATAAATATATTTATTAAATTAGAATATTTAATAAATATTAGAGATACTTAGAAATAGTATTTTGTTAGTAAAAATAGGACTTTAGAATAGATTCATTTCCTAGGCTCTAAAATAGGAATAAAGTTAGTTGGATGGTTAGAAGATCATTTATTGTAAATGGACACTTGTTGGTTTTCCAAGTGATCCATAACTAGATTATGTTAGAACATAAAGATTATAAATAGGTTAGCTTCCTAATTTCAATGTAATGTGAGAGTGAGAGTTTACGTTTGTAAACTCATGCAATTTGTAATGTAATCTCTTTTCATGATCAATAAAGTTATGTTTCTGAGGACACTTCTGAATCTACATGTGGTATCGGAGCTGCGGTGAGATTTTGGGTGTATGTGAAAAATCGGGTGGAGAGAATGGATTGGTGGGAGGATCTGCATAGCGCAGACATAATTGAATTGGATGGAAACCAGCTGAAGGAGCGCTCACTGCAAAGACGTAACATATGGAGAAGAAACTGAATTTGATTAAGCTCATAAGGAAGCTTTGCAGATTTTTGCGTACTGTATGGCCTGTGAGAATTGAACGCAGACGAATTGAATACATATCGAAGCTGGTGTGAAAGGTAATTCTTTACTCTGCATTGAATTGAGAGTGAATTCTGTTTCCAATTGATCCATGCCATCAAATCAAACATTTGTTTTGTTGTATCAAATTCTGTCTCAAATTCATAATGGAGAATATAAATTGGATTGTATAAATCGATTCCAAGTTTTGGGACTCAGGTTGGTGGAATCGACATTATTAAGGTCAATCCACAATGTTAAGTGGAAAGCTGATTTCGTTGGGCACATATACGCAGGAGGCTGGGAAGTCAGACATAGTTATAGCAAGTGATTTTAAGGCAATTGCTGCAGATGCATCGGTTTTCACATTTGGTGATGAAGAAGACTATGAAAGTGATTAATTGGTAAAAAATATATTATAGAGAAAATTCTGACGAAATAATTGATTGGTTCTAAGGCTTGGTTCCAAAAAATTTGCATTGCAAGCAGAATTATGACTTGCAGTTTCTTCAATTAGTGTATGTAAAGTGTTGTATCTTTTGATTAAATAGAATGTCATAGTATGCGTGGTGGGATCCTTCATTCCAAGTGCGGAAAGGCCATTGCAAATAAGTTCCAATGGGAGAATCTGCATAATTGAAACTTTCCAATTATAGATCTAAAGACACTAGATTTCTATAGGCACCATTACGGAAGTCGTGGAAGACTCTGTTCCAGTGAGATTGTAACATCTTCGCATGGATGTAAAAGCATGAATATCCAAGCTCCGTAATTTTTTTTGGCCAAGAGTTCTACTCGATTAACAGAATTGCAGAAAATGATTCATTGGTTGATTTGGAGCTTAGAGAAAAGTGTGTTGAGACAATGAACCTTTTGCCTCTCCTCCACAAATGCATAAAATTGTGTGATACCTTTGAGAGTTAGTTCATCCATAAGGTTTATCACATATGGCTTGTGAAAAAACCTATCCTTAAATGATTTGATAGTGACTGGAAATGTAGTAGAGAACAATAATATTTGGCGGGTTTTAGGAAGAAATCTGATGAGCTGTTCCACCAAAGGTTGAAACTCTGGAGAGAGGAGTTTATCAGCCTCATCCATTACAATCATTGTACAATCTTTCAGGTTGCAAACACCCTTATTTTCCAGATCTAGAATTCTTCTTGGTGTGCCTACAAGTAGATGAACTGGTTGATACAAGCACATGATTTCATCCTTTAAGCTATTTCCCCCCCCCGTACTAACCATTACTTGAATATGCAAGTGCTTGGCCATCTCCTTTCACACTTGTGAAGTTTGAAGCACAAGCTCTCTTGTTGGAACTAACACAAGAACTTGTATGGTATTTTTATTTTGATCAATCTTCTCTATTGCTGGAATGCAAAAGGTAGCTGTCTTTCCCGTTCCATTCTTTGCCCGAGCAAGAATATCACTCCCTGTTAAAGAAATAGGAATACTTTCTTCTTGAATTACTGTAACATCCTCAGTCCTGTACCTAGCATCAAGATTTTCACCATCTGGGTTTTCAACATGGGAAAAAAGCTTCAAATTTTCACAATCCTCATCTCCAGAGATTGCACAGCCTATGGGTGGTAAGAAATCTCCATTTGGCCACTTGTCTTTATTGTTAATTAAAGGCTCCGAGTTTCAACCATGTGAATATTGGTTTGTGGTTTGTGGGTTCTTAATTTCATTTTGAAAATTTCAAAAAAAAGTGCTAATATTATATGTTTTAAATGAGAGGAGTGAGTAGAGTGTGCTCATTCTAGAGTCTATGAAAAATAGGGAATAGTGGAATTTTTCTCTATTTTATATATTTTTGTAAATGGAGAAATAAGTGTGCATTTTTTTTTATGGAGTGAGAGTTTTTGAAGTGATGGAGTGAATTTTTTTTTGTAATTTTTGGAGTAATAAGGTGCATATTTTTTAAATTTGGAGTGATAAGGGAAAGTCATTGTTGTGATTCCAAGTACCCTTTTTCTTTGAGAGAGATTGAGTCGGTGAATATCCAGATTTTGAAGACAAATTGCTTCCAAGGATTGTGAGCTTGGCATATTATTTACTTGAAGGTGGGGATTTTTTTATGTACTCAATACTTAATAAAGATATCATTTTTTTGGTGTTGATGCGTCCTAGATCTGCCCGAAATTGAATAAGGGGATCTTAGGTACACCATGTGTGTTTGATGGCGCATGTTTTTTATGGCTTCAATGATTTCATTTAATATCGCATATATCAGCAAGCACAACACATATAATGAAATAATTGCAAGATCAACACATACATTTTCACAACTACAACATATAATCGAAGATTGTCTACATCAACATTCTACATCAAACAGAAAATTCACTTAGTCAAGCAAAGTCTTCATCAACGTTCTTGCAAATCCATTTAAAGAAATTGTAATCAAATTCATTGATTTAAGTGAATCATTAAAAATTCATTGTTAATGAATTTTTAAGAGAACAAGTGAATTCATCGTTTTACGTGATTCATTGTAAGCTTTCTTGGGGTGCATTGTCGACAGTGTTTGACACCCTTCCTTTACACGAATTTCAAGTAAGTGCACATGAATTTCTGTATCAAACAAGCAACAAGTTTACATCTCTTGCAAGCAAGCGTGAGTATTCATTGAAGCAATTTTCAAAGATAAAACCTTCAAAGTGAGCCAGAGTGAAGTTTATTGTAGCAACCATCAAAGAAACCAAACAAGTTAAGACAATCAAGCAAGTTGAGATCGACATCAAGCAAGCGTGGCTATTCATTCAAGTGAGCGTGAATTCATCAAGTAAGTCAAGTGAGTGCTTAAACAAACGCGATCGTCATCAAGCGAGCGTGAATTCCAGAGTTTAAGTAAGAAAATCCTACAATTCTAACAAGTGTTCCAAGCAAGCACAATAAGCAACAAATCAAGCGAGTGTGTCATTCAAGCCATATTCAAGCGAGCCTGTCATTCAAGTGAAATAGTTCAACCTACAACATCTACAACAAGAGAGCCTGATTTCAAGTGAGAAATTTCAAATGGTGCAACATATTCAGTTGTTAAAAATTCTTCATAGTTTGATCATCTCTAGTGATGAAGACATGGTGCACGTCATCAAAGACACTCTTACTGATCTTTCACGACATCTATAGCAAACACATGAAACCATTGAGTTTCTTCAGCTCAAGTCACAACTTCAAAGGATTGAATTGCAAGAAAATAGTGATACCTTCAAGTCTTTGAACCATCTAGATGATAAGTCATTCATCCCAACAACTTCAAGTATCGAATTTGTTCCAGTTCAAATTTCTTCCAAGCCCATCATCAAGCCCTGGGAAGAAATTCACAATAACAAGAATCGACGAGGCTTAGGATATGTCCAAGATGATGCCAACTTACATATTCCCGATTATTCCAATCCCATTCAATTCGTCAATGTGGGATTTCTTGAACAGATCCCATCAACCCATTCAGAGACAGTTGCAGACAACCAGTAGTGCATGCAACCCAAAGTTACAGAAAAACATAATTCCACACAACCTGAAGTTGAAGTTAAACTGAAATGTTCTCATTTTCAGAGAACTGGTCATATGGAAGATCAGTGTTTTGATCTCCATCCCTGTTTCCATTATGGCAAGTCCAATCATTCCTCAGAAAAATGTCGCAATAAACACAAATCAGCCAGATTGAAGATATATTATGAATGGATCGACCCTTGGGAATGGTCATCCACAGTTAAAAGATTGCTTCAGTTCTACAACTACATATGATCACACATAGTGCAGCCAACAGTGAAAAGATGATGGTACTCTCATGCAGTTGAAGGGCGGAGTATAATAGTGTCAAAATCCTACACCGGAAGGGGGGGAGTTCAAGAATATTTTCCAGGCGAAGTGTCTTTCCTTTCAGCTGACAAAGGGGGGAAAATGTCAATGATATTGACAGTGGTTGTCAGACTGAAAGTCTTGACAAAACCAGCAAAAGCAGCCAGTGGGCATCTTCAACAGCTAGTGGGCATCATCAACAAATTTTCCAGTGGGCATCAACCAATTTTCCAGTGGACATCAACAAATTTTCCAGTGGACAGTAGATAGCAAAGAAGCAGTGAACAATTTTCAGCACAATAAAAGCAACAGTGAGTTTTTTTTGACATCATCAACCAGTGGGCTTTGAACAAAATTTTGATGTCGATTTCATGCAAAGGATAGATGGATCCTTTTGCTACTTGGCACTTGATGTAGTTGTCGGGCAACATTCAGAGATGAATTAGACATACAACTGACTCATGGTCTCTTGAGATTGAAGATTTTTTCAGCATCAACTTGAGAGCTTGGAAGATGGTTCCTCGTTCTTCTTTTGGATTTATCCTTGAAGGGGGGAATGTTAGCCTCTTTCATAAAGGCAATTATAAATCCAAAAATACATAAATTAAATAATTTAAAGTTAGGATAAATATATTTATTAAATTAGAATATTTAATAAATATTTAAGATACTTAGAAATAGTATTTTGTTAGTAAAAATAGGACTCTAGAATAGAGTCGTTTCCTAGGCTCTAAAATAGGAATAAAGTTAGTAGGATGGTTAGAAGCTCATTTATTGTAAATGGACACTTGTTGGTTTTCCAAGCGATCCATAACTAGATTAAGTTAGAACATAGAGCTTATAAATAGGTTAGTTTCCTAATTTCAATGTAATGTGAGAGTGAGAGTTTACGTTTGTAAACTCTTGCAATTTGTAATGTAATCTCTTTTCATGATCAATAAAGTTATGTGTCCGAGGACACTTCTGAATCTACAATAACAAATCATATATTTAATATCAAAGAGGTTTTTGTTCTATTAATTATAAACGGAGCTAAGTAAAACAAGATCGATAGATGCTTACAAATTCCACAATTAATTTATGATATGCCAACATATACTCACAACCTATATTTAACCCAATTTCAATCAATTCGTCTGATGGTTCTTCTTTGTACGTTAGCACATATTTGAAGAAATTTTTGTAAACAACTTAAAAAATACAAAAATGAAATCTAGTTAAGTTGTTATAAGGAAGTAACAATTACTCACAAACTTAGATATCAACCCTTTTCTTCCTTGTCGTCCTATTTTATGTGCTAAATGGGTTCCATTTTCTTTTCTTTTCTGCAAGAAAATTATTGAGAATTAATATTTAATGCTAAATTTTTTATTTATCGTACCTAATGATCAAAAAATTCAATTATTACATATTACATTTGAAGCACGTTGTTGTTGAGATGGCTCTCCTGCGATGCAATTTTTTCCATTTCTTTGACCATCTCCTTGTACACCTTTTTGGACATTCCTACTGGCATATTTCTGATATCAGTTCATTCATATTTTGAGATTTTCATAATCTTCCTGAAAATGTAACATGACAATAAAATATTTAATTTTTATATTGATATTTGAAAAGTAAATATAACAAAAGTGATATTTATAAATAATTCTAGACAAAAATTTAAAGGAATATTACTTTTTCATTCCTTATTTTTTGTTGTTGTATGTTTTTGCTATTAAAAATATGACATGTCTCATTGACCAATTATTTGGAAACTCTTCTTATATTTTAGATAAAATTTGGTTCTTGGAATCATTGGATTAATTTTTGTATTCTCAGTGGAAATAACGTCTACACATTCGTTCCACTAGATCCCTCAAACTTTTGTAAAAGTTTTTCCACCTTTTGTTAACTTCCAACACCACTCTAGATGAGCTAAGGAGCAATTCATTTTCATTTTCATGTTCTATTTTTTTTCTTTTCTTAGAAAAACATTTATTTTCTGAGTTGTTGATCCATGTAGAACATTAAACAGATGTGAATTAATAGACTGTTTGACACATTTTATCTAAAAATTTTAAGTATATTATTAATGATAATTAAAAAAAGAAACTCATGTTGGATCTGTTAGACTCCTATACCAAAAGGTGTCATATATCATGATTGACTTGATGGGCTATGTAATATGTTCATACCTTTTCTTGTTGCAAAGGTTTTCCATATTGTCAAAAAATAAAAATAAAATTAAAAAATGTAAAGAGGGTATACCCTAAAAGAAAAATTAAAGGGTGAAAAGAATAAAAATGGCCAAAAAAATAAAAGAAAATGAACCCCACCCAAAGAAAGGCCAAGGAAACTGTGCAAGTCTAAATGCCACTACTTTTTTCTATTATGTAATAAACAAGATTGTGTGCAACTTGTATCTTATGCCACAATTGATGAATAGTCAAATAGTTTAAGCTTGGCTAAGTTCATCTTTCAATTTTATGTTTTAGAGATAGAAAATAAAATCTGATCAAACTGTTTAATCTTGGCAGATAAGTAGATAGGTAGAGTAAATAAAAGGAGCTCAACAGCTTAATCCGAGCCCTTAGATGTAATAAGGTTAGAATTAGATAGATTTCTACATGTAAAAAGAAAAAGTGTGATAAGGGTTTGCCAGTCTAAGTGCACCCTAATAAAGAATAAAAAATGGTAGGTTAAAGTAGGTAGGGTAGGTAGATGTTGTTGCAGAATTACATGTGATGGATAATGACTCTAAATGTGTTAATATTTACTTTCATCACAAGTGCAAAGGAAAACACTACACTGAAAGAATTTCAAGAAAAGCAAAGTCAAATTATTAACTTCCATTATCATTTTTCCCTAAAAATTTCACTAATTTCCCCTAAGTACTAAGGCATTTGAAAATTAGAGGGGCTCAAGGCATTTCCTTGACTTTTGGAGGGACCAGACCCTTGGCCCAGTAATTGGAAAAACTTATGTACTTAAAACCGTTCATCATGACATTCATTCACTCCTAAAAAATCTTTTCCTAAGTAAAATCCCATTTTACTTAGGAAAATTATGCAATATTTCATAAAAACCCTTCTCATTCAAGCATAAGTTAAATACATTAACCTAATTTTTTACACTTAGCGCTTTTATTCATTTTCCATATTAATTTCTAACTTATTATTTAAATCCCTATGAAAATTCCCCTTTTTTCCCCGTATTAATTTAATAAAATTCCCAAATTAATATATTATCCCACCCCTTTGGTTGAAAAATAACTATATATTTATTAATTGTGATTAATTGGTTGAAATTTCCAATCAATTAAAAACCCGAAATCCCCGCCGTATTTAAAATATGTTAATTGACCCTCATGGTTAATTAAAAACACACCTCACCAATAGAATTCCACCCGATGCGATTAATTAACACTTAATTACATTGGGCCCACCTGTTATCGCTCCGACATCTCCCTTTCCCGATGACTGTTCGATCGACCAATCCAATATCTACGGTTGTCGTCCATATCGCTGTGCCTCTACATCCGAACGATAACGCACTATGGCCAAGCGGTTTTCTGAACAGTGTCTTGCCACGTGTCGTTTATCATATAGAATCGTTCGCCCTCCTTTTAAAACTACCCATCCCCAAAAGTTGTGCGATGAATACCGCTTACCGCTTGCGTCCCATGACAAAGCCACCATACTTGCTGACATCACCCATTAAAAAAATAAAAAACTCGCCAACCTTTGACTTTGTGAATAAAACAAATGAACCCGCGTCATTTTCACTATCTCGTGCAGTGACCAGTGTCCCATGCAATGAATTCCAAAATCAACTGTTGAAGTTTGTCAATCGCCACCTTGCTGAAGAAATTGTAGTCAGAATTCATCCGCCATATCCAACACCTATTTTCATCATTGTTTATTTCCCAGAAGACGGGTATTTACCCAAATTCCCGTTGAACTCTGTAAAATCCTGGTTTTTGCTTTAATTGCACACAAAAAACTGAAACAGGGTTTAAGACTGATCTTCATTTCATTCTTCAAATCCCAAAACTATAATTCCATTCCCAAACTTGTGATTGTGCCCGTTTTTCATCAAAACTTGAATTCATTTATGAATCCACAAGAACCAAAAATGGAAATTCCCGTGGCTTTGAATGTCACACCCCTGAATGCCCCTCACAGAGATTTGGACTATCTGCCTTTAGCAGACAGTGATTTCCAAATCAAAGACCTTGTCCTCAGTGAAAATCCTCTTCGAATTTTTTTCCATTGCAGAGATAACTACCTGAACGGCTCTGACATTTTTGGATTATGGGAATCCAATCTTCCCATGTATCTTCTCCCCTCAGTCCACATTTTTCCTAAAATAATCCATTACTACCATGCCAACTATGATCCCAATCAACGAGCAGTTTTGTCCCCAAGTCAAACCATCCTTTTCTCAATAACTTCTCATTCTATCAACAAAATGTTACAGTTTCAACCTGTTCAAGCCCTGACTCCCCTTTCCATGGGAGATTTACTTGAGAAATCAGCCAATTTATCCCAAGAAGAGTTAAATTGCCTCTGCCAAACCTTCATGTTGCCAGAACATCAGCCCAAATGCCCTCCCCCTTATGGTTATACCTTTTTCACTAATGTGGGCAGGCTTATTTTGAATATGATATCCTCTATAATGGGTTTCAATACTAGTGAATATGTTGATCAATTAACCCTAGTATTGTTGTCAACTTTTACCCCTGGACAACCCCCTGCTGTCAAGTATGACTTTGCTTCCTACATTGCTGATAAAATCCATGATCAGTTCATGAGATTAGAAAATGAAAGAGTGTTCAAATATTCTTCTGTTATATACCATCTCATAATTTATTATCAATCAGAGTTTCCCTTTCCAGGTCAAGAAACTTGATGCCAAAGGAAATCCTAGGTTTGTAATCTTTTGGTCTGCAATCACTCATAATTCCTCTAATTCTCCTTATTCTTACAGTGAGTTTATTGACCTATTTGTGCATCCTGCAACTACTTTATTAATAGGAGTCTCCCTTCCTAGGGTCAATAGTGACATCAAGAAAATTATCCAACTCTCAAAGCAATACAGGATAGGTGATTGGTACCTATACTGAAATCACTCAGAAATCAGAATATATGGGTGTGAGTTATGCCCTTTCAAGTTACCAAAATATGTCCCAATGAGGCTCTTTGCCTTAGAGTATTTTAGACAGATGATCAATTCAGACATAGTCCATTTTTGCAATGCAAAAAAAAAGGGTCAACTCAGAATTAAGAGTCAATTAGGTCCTTTTGTTTGTAATTCTAGGGATGCTGGAAAAGAAGCTGAAAGAATCCTAGAAGACTATCTAAAATTGTAAAAAAATTTCTACTAGGTACCTTATGACCCAAACAGCTTTATTTGTGATAGAAGGATGAAAAACAAATTATCACCATACCTTCATCATAGAATCCCAGAAATTTAACAATATGCCAATATGGATGAATGGATGGAAGGGACATTGATAGAACAAGATAGTGAACAGGTCAGTGTTGAAAATGTTATGAAATACCTTGAAAAAATACTTGACCTAGACTCTTTTGGACAGGTGCAAAGACCAGGGATTGGTCCTTCTTCTGCTGGAACTTCTTAGCAAAATTTACAGGAAATCAGTGCATCAACCACAGTAGCATCTAAAGGGAAGGAGAAAGAGGCTGATATACAAGTTACAAAGAAATTCACAATGACAGAACAACCTAAAACTTCTAAAGAACAGGGTCAAGTACAGATTTCTCCTACTTAGACTAATGTGGCAGAAATTTCAATTTTACAAACTCCTCTCAATATAGAAAAAGGTAAGAAGAGAGATGTTGAAGCAACTACCCATATCAGTGGATCCTCAGAACAACCTGATGTTAAAAGACAAAAATTAAATCCTCTACCAAAAGTATAATCTGTTCATGAAATCCCTGATAGTCAGAGGAGAGAAGAATTAGGTAGTCAGCAAACATGCACAATCAGTGGAACATCTACTAATTCACAGAGAAAAGAAATACAAAGGCAGCAAAGTGTAGAAGTATCTTCTTTCAAACCACCAGTAAAAGATTCCTGGGATATCAAAAGGAAATTTATAAATATAAAGGCTAGAAATGATCCACCAAGACTTCGAGTTTACAATAAATATTTGAAAATGGCTCCTAAGAATCAAAAAAGGTTGATGTCAGCCTATGACATCCGGTAGGGTAAGATGGTAATTAGTCACTTCAAACCCAAAGTGCAACAACCTCAAATAGCTGCAGATTATATCAGAACTAATTTTGAAGTCATAGCAAAGGATATTCATCCTTTGGATCAGATTGAGCTGCATAAACAAACAGGTGAAATGATTTATTCTACTCTGACTGATAAATCAATGATGACCCAGAAATTACAGGATTCTTTGGAGAATACTAATGCACAATTACATCTTGAAAAAACCTCTTCTCAGGATAAGGACAATAGAATAAATACTTTAGAAGAAATAATTATTGGATTGGGTCATAATCCCAAAGATGTTAAGGGTATAGAAGCCTTGATCAACAAGAAAGATGATGATATTTCATCCTTGAGAAAGCAACTGAAGTTACCAGCCTCGAGGCATCCACAGACTGCAGAAATCATAAAGCAAAACTCTGAAGAAGAATTGATGGATTTTCTCTTGAAATTGAATCAGCAACTTAAAGAAGCTAAAAAAGAGCTTGAAAAGGCGTTAAAAGACAAGCAGCTTAATATTCCAGCATCTACAGCAGAAGTAATCACAGGTACATCTACAACAGGTTAGCCAACAGAATTATCACAGGGCAATACTTCCAATTTAAGTACCGAAGAATTAATAAATTCAATGGAGGAATTGAAACTCCAAGTGACAGAGCTCCAAAGAACAAAGGTACAATTCACCACTTTAGAACAAAAATATGATCTCTCAAAGATAAGTGTTGTAGAGAAAACAAGAGAGGTCAACAGATTAGAAAAATTGGTCAAAGAATTGGAGAAGGATCTCAAATTGGAGAGACCTTTAAAGGAAATAAAATAAATTCTTTGGGACAACATCATCCAGTCAATAAATGATGTCTGGCCCTCAATTCAAATAATGTATGAACAGAATGATTTAGTTAAATTAGCTGTGGAAGAAATTCTAAAAGCAAGAGAAGAATTAGGAAACATGTCTGACAAAGCCAATGAACTTATACACTTTTTGAATACTAAGAATAGGTATCAACTTGAAGAACCTGGCATTCAATATAGGACAGGAACAATTTTGGAGATAGAAAGAGCTTTTACTAAAAGAACTCTGATGTAGAATCTAGAACGAAGATGCTATGATATGCAAGAAGAAATCAATGCCTTCACAAAAAGATTGAATATTCTGTTGAATAAAGGATTGCCCAGTCCTTTAGTTTCAGATGATAAACTGATGGACCTTGAAAGTTATGTTGAGAAATTGAACAAGCATGCTGAAAATCAGGCCAACTCCTCAACTAGTTCATCAGCAGCAGCAACATTTCCTACAAGCAAAAATCTTCATGACAGATTGGAAAATTTGTTTTATCTCGAGTATGAGGTAAAGCATTTATTCCCAATCCAGCCTAATTTCTTTAGATATACAGAGATAGATGAAACTCTGAGGAAGCTGCAAAGAACCATAATAACGGAAGCTAAATGGTGGGAAGAAATGTTAGAACTTTTGTAAAAAATTATCCTTACATGAATTTTTGATTATTTACTACAGTAAGTCATGATAAGAAGGATAAAAGGATAAACAGAGGTTAAAGTGTATCAATGCAGGTAAAGAGTATCAGTAAGACAGAGCAACCAGCACAGAGTTACTAAAGAGGAAAGCAACAAGCCAAATCATAGGGCCTGCCTCCAGCACATTCTCAAAAGAAGAAAACAGCACAACATCAGTTATCATTTCTCTTATCTACGAGACCATCTGTCTCTAGTTTGTTGTAAAATACTTATGAGTCATCCTAGATTATATCTCAATTTGTTATGAGATATTTTTTATAATTTTTTTTATAAATACTCCCTCAATTGGAGTATTGAGGGGTGGATTCTCATACTTTGTTGTAACATTGATTACTTTAGAATAAAGTGTTGTTAAACAAATTTCATATGGCTAGCTGGATAAGGAATTGATGCCAAAGACTTTTCACAGGATTCTTGAATCAAAAAACGGATCAATAAGTCATCTATCTCTTATGTTTTAGAGTTTTATATTTGTTTATTATACCATCTGTGTTTCATATTTGAATGATTAATGAAAAGGAATAAATCAGAAAGTGCTTAAGTGCAATCTGTTTTCAATCGTTGTTATTCTAAATTTTTTCTTCTGAACTGGTTTAAACAGTGAATTCTTAATTGCTCCTGTTTTTCTAGTTTATGAATTTTGATTATTTAGTAAATAATTATTAATTTCTCTTTATTAATAATCATCCAAGTTCCCTCCTTTGAAAATGTTGAAGGATTCTTAAATGCCCTTCACCCATTTCGATTTCATTCCATTCACCTTAGATCTTTAATTGTTCCTTGTTTGATTACCTTGCCCTGTGAAACCATCTTTTGTTAAGAAACTTAATCCAGTTAAGCCTTATTTCTTTGAATCCATTAGCCCAATGGTCTAAACTACTCAGTCTTACCCTCAGCTGTAGAATTCCAGCACCCAAACTCAATTAAAATCCATGAACTTTCATAACTAGCCTAATATCTTTCAAAAAACAAAGGTAAAACTTATAGAGAGAGCCCTCTCTGAGTACATATTGGCTAGATTCTATACCTAAAAGTTGGTTTGTGGTTACCTTGGACCCCTTTCCTTTTCCAACAACTTCAAGGAAAATCTGAGTGATAACAGGATCGATAATATTTTTTCATTCACCTGATTCATCCTTTTGCAATTTTTCCATCAAGCTTTTACGCTCCCCTGGTCCTAGATCAGAAATAACCTTATCGATCTTCATCATTTTGTGGCTCTACATGATACACAATAAACAATACATATTAGTTAAACTTACATATAGTTCAAAAATATTTTTTTTTAAAAGAATTTATAAAGAACTTGCCTTTTTTTCTTTTCTTGATGTGTTATTAGTATTTTTTTTACTTGATCTCTTGTTAGTCATTTCTTTATCAATATGAAACCTCTACCATATCATTCATTAATATATTTATAAATAAATTTTCAAGTTTTCAGGTAAAAAATAAATCCCAAGTGAGTGGTGCGCCTTTATTGATGTACGCACTGCCGCTGGTGCGGGGGGGTATTATCAACGCACCGGAAAAGAGTATAATAGACCATACAGTGCATGGGGTATTATAAATTCACCACACAAATAGTGTAATAGACTGTACGGTGCTATCCTCGTAACATGGAGCAGCGATGCCCTATTTCAGATATGGCGCACTGATTTAAAAATAAAAAAAAATAAAAAAAATAAAAACAATTTTTTATTACACAGTACTTGCATGGTGCGCTTTATAATACAACACATCGGTGTGCTAGGTTATGCAGGGTGCACCGATAAAAAAAAAATCCATTTTTTCCAAAAATTCACGCAATGGTCATATGGATTGGGATCTAATTATGCAAGTCATCCCGTGGGTTGGATGATAATCTAAAATGAAAATCCCTAATTCTAAAATCACAGAAACAGGGAGAAGAAAGGGAAAAAACAAAAAAATGAAGGGTTTAGGGTAAAAATGGATAAAACTGTAGAAAAAGTAAAAAAAACTACAGAAAAAATAAAAAAAATAATCAAATTTAATCACAAGATGGTTTGAAATTCTATGATACAGGGTTTGAATCACTATAGGTTTGGTTTCTGATTGTCTGAATACTTTTGTTCGAACGTATTTCACTGTTCCATAGTGCCCTCGTGCTCTCTTGCTCCAGGTATGTCTCCTGCAAATATCTGGCTAAAAATTTTAGCAAATATAATGAAATAATGAAAAGTGTTTAGTATTTAAAGAATTATTTTATGAAATTAGATTTTCGAAAATATTTTTCCGCCCATTTTTCAATTTGCCACTTTTTTTTCACTTAAAGAAAATAGAGTTGTGATTTTTTTATTTGTGTTTATTCGTCACTGGTGCATCACTTAATATCACTTCTTCGATGCATATTTTTGTAACACCGACACCGGTGCGGTTATATGTACAATAGCACCAATTTGCGGTAAAGTCACCGAAATTACTTTTAGGTGTGTACACCAAAATTTAGTGAACTCCAACCATAGAAATTGAGAATTATAATTTTGTTTACTCTTGCGAATTAGAATTAGAATTAAAATTGAGAATTGGAATTGGATAAATTCTTGATGGAAATAACTATTCTTCCAATGCATTTTGTTTATTGCAGGAGGTCCCCACTGATTATGTGGAGAGAATACAATGTTGGGTGTGTGAAGATGCAATACTACAGGGCCCAAGTGGGCAATTGTGGCATGTGAACCTGTTATAATTGGCACTTAACTATTTACAACCAATATGTTTTAGAATATAATCTGCAGATAGACGAATGGCCTGCCAACAATTAGTACATATAATCTGCAGAAGGGTAATGTTCTGGGAGCAATGACAACGAGTCCTTTATTCTGCATTTGTTATCAAAAGAAGATAAATTTTTGACTAGGCGATGCAGTTATTACATGTGGAGGCAATGGTTTCCCATAGAAGATGAGTATAGGGTTGAGCAGAGGAAAGACATTGAAAAATAGGCTATTACATTAGTTTTTCCAATGGGAAACCAATTTGCAGGTGGAAATATGGTAGCCGTAGGTATCTATGCTTTTCTTCCCATAGAAATGGTCACTATATTTCCATTGATAATACAAGAAGACTTTTTACTTGTTTCATCCACAAGACCACAACTCAGATAAGTTCGAGATGCCATTCAGGTTCAATTGAAAGCCGAAGATGTGATTTTATGGGACGTCAGCTTTGCTGGTAAAAGTTTATGTAAGCCAACCGAAGCTCCGACAATAATCACAACTGCTTTTAAATGCATTTTGGAGAATCTTTCCCTTCATGGGACCTACCAACCTGATCAACAACGTCAATTGATCTTTCTTTGTTGTCCTTAAGGGAATGAGAATCCTTCTCTTCATGGTGCCTCTTGGCTTTATCAACTTCCTCGATTGATTTTTCCCTACCATCAACTCTGCTTTCCATTTCTCAATCATGGGACCTCTTAACCCTATCGCCGGCCTCAACCAAATGCTCTCTACCTATCTCAACATGTACTCCTTTTGTACTCTGTCGAGCTCTGTAGCCGTATGCATCCCTGTAAGCATCTTTGCCCGTCTTTCTGTTTGAATCACTCATTTTCTCTACTATAAACTTCTCAGTCGAAATTCGAACTCTCGTCTTTTCAAACGCTCATCTCCTCAGAAAAATTCTTGTCTGTGATTGAAACCCTCCACTGCTCCAATACTGCACTTTACAGAATAACCCTATTCTGGTGCGCGTTGTTTTATAGGTGCACCGGGGCAGTTTGTAAGATTGAGGTTTTTTTTTTGGCGCGGTGTTTTATGTCGCACTAGTGTGGAAGAGTTCTTAAGCACCAGTGTGTCTGAGTAATAAGACGCACCAGTGCGTGTTATGACGATAAGCACACCGGATTGTATAAAGTTTTTTTTTGTATGTAAGATCATAATAAAATAATGATAATTCTAAAGTACATGAATTTATTTGCATTATTTTCTAAACTTTATTATGTTACAAAAATTCATATTATTCTAGATTTATTATTTTACAATTATTTAAAATTTAAATATTTTAATAAAATCATTTCACATTAATACAATTAAAATTTTCACATTAATACAATTAAAATTTTACGAATATTTTACATAGAATTACAATTACAACTAAAATTTTACAATTTCACATACAATTACGATTAGAATTACAATTACAGTTTTTTTTCCATACAATTACATTTATAATTAAAATTTTACAATTACAATAATTTCACAGTAATACAATTAAAATTTTACAAATATTTTACATACAATTAGAATTAGAATTAGAATTACATTTAGAATTACAATTACAATTTTACAAATATTTTACATACAATTACAATTACGAATACAACTAAAATTTTAGAATTTTACATAAAATTAGAATTACAATTACAATTTTACAATTTGTCATATATACAATTACAATTAAAATTACAATTACAATCATTTCACAATAAATTAAATATTATAAATTACAATTTTAAAATTTCACATACAATTATGATTAGAATTAGAATTACAATTTTAATTTTACATACAATTACATTTACAATTAAAATTTTACAATTACAATCATTTCACAGTGATACAGTTAAAATTTTTCAAATATTTTACAATATACAATTAGAATTAGAATTAGAATTACATTTACAATTACGATTACAATTTTACAAATATTTTACATAGAATTATAATTAAAATTACAATTACAATTTTTACAATTTGTCATATATACAATTACAATTACAATCATTTCACAATAAATTAAATATTACAATTACAATTAAAATTTTACATTAAATATTTTACATACAATTACAGTTAAAATTACAATTACATATACAAATACAATTTTACAATTTTACATACAATTTAAATTTAAATTTCAATTACAATCACGACATAATATTTAATAAATATCATGGTCATATAATATTAAATTAATTAATAAACATCACGATCATGATAACCATCATACAAACATCATATTCAACTAAAAAACACATTCAAACATCAAATTAACATTATATATTAACATCATCACAACACAAACATCAAATATACATCTCATGTCAAATAACCCATGCTATCACATACACATCTATCTGCAAGCTAAACATTAAATGAACATATCTAACATGACCTAACAATATACACATCATTATGATCACCAACATGTAAATTAAGTACAACTGTAACATGAACATAAAATATATGGACCTATATATATATATATATATAATGTTAAAAATATACAACTGTAATACAAATTTCATGGATCAGCTGGTGGTAGTACTACATCAATAACAGTACTAGTGGAGGCCTGCTCAGTCAATGGTGCAGCCTCGACGGTCGATGATCGAGCCTACTCAAGATCATGAATAGTACTAATGGATGGATCAGCTTGTGGTAGTACAACATCAATATAAGCAGTACTAGTGGAGGAATTCTCAGTCAATGGTGCAGCCTCAACGCTCACTGGTCTAGCCTGCTCATGATCATGACAAGCACTGATGGATGTTGCAGGCTATTGACTGGATGTGGCCGATGGTCCAGTCTCATCTCCATGATGACTGTTAGATGCTAGTGGAGCCTCATTCTCATCAGGCACGGCGCGAGGTGAATGATCATGAGATGAGTCGCTACTCGTGGACTGTCCATCATGTGCTGCGACTGAACCATGTCTATAACGTGCAACAATCCTCCTCAGTCATGCAACAGTTGTCGTAGCTCCTACGACATGCCGCATCAGAATGTACATGTCACGCGACATGCCTCTCCACATCCATATTAGCCTATCGTTGGCATGTATGTCTCTGTAATGAGTGGGCCTGATGCTTTCCTTAACAATCAATGTATTGAGTTGGTCGCCCAACTCCATCCTGTGTCGAGTATCAGGTCGACTGCGCCTAGAAAAAGGTAGTACTGGTGCACCAGCAGGAGAATTTCTCTCTTCACCGGCCTCCTGATCATGATCCTCGGCATCTGCCATGTCCTGATCCTCATCAGGATCCACACCTAGATCATGTGGTGGTTTCGACATATCCGCGCCATCAAAAGAGCCAATGTCGGCAAAATATATACAAGTACACAACAATAATTAGACAAATTCATTATACAATTTAATAAAAACAAGTTAAAGAACATGTTAGAATAAATATAAATAAAACAGTAATATTACCTCCATCATCTGGCGGCTCATCATCTGTGAAGAGGATGTTGGCACACCCTTGCCAATCCAATCCAGCATAAGGATAGGGGACCATAATGAAGGGATGTAAAAAGTCAAAACTGGCTAGTAAGTCCAGTGCATCATGTGATATCCTGGCTGGAAACATAGTCTCTCCCATCTTGGGCATCATCTGCCCCCATATGTGCATCCGGGCCTCCAACATCGGCCTACGAGGCTGCTGAACAAAAGCAGGTGTCATCTCTAGAAACCTCTCAAAAAGTAAAACAAAAATATCTGAAGCAAAATGAAAGTTGACCCTCCTTTGTGCATGAGCACAACATCTATCTAAGGTCGTACAAAACTGCCGCAAAAAAATGGCAGACCACCTAACAAGTCATGGCTCCTATACTAAAGTACGAACATAATATAGAAGCAGGAAACTAATGTGTTGCCCGTCACTGGTGTTGTGTGAAATGGTCTAAATGAGAAGTGAGAGGCACTGCACATCCTGTCTACCAAATGCACCAATATGTAGCTGACCTCCAGGGACTTGAAACTCTGAAGGAGACAGTACATCTGCTCCAATGTATCTCTGGGATTAAACTAACTGACTCCCTACTACACAACCAGCTGGAATCTCTGGGAACGAGGAAAAATCCACCCCTCTCCTTGATAGCCCTGTAATGAAATAAATATCCTCCTCAGTGGGTGTGTACCACTGGTCAGGACCAACTTGGAAAGCCTGTTGGTGGGAATTCCACCTGGATAAGATGTCTCAAAAAGACACTATGGGCCTTTAAGAAATTAGCCTCCTCATAGAACTTGAGGAGGCCTACCTACCTTAGGAGCCCCTAGGTATCTATTGTAATAGGGTGAGGGTACACATCTCTCTCCCTCTCTCGTGCCTCCCACTGGAAAAGCATGTAATACTTCTCTACCTATTGTTTTTGTTGTTCCTCCTCTTCTCTCTTAATCATTGACATATTAAATAAAAAAAATTATTAAATCAGACATGTATTTAGGAATATACATATATAATGTTTTTTGGAAAAAAAAAACAGACCAGTCGGTGCACCACAGAAACAGTCATGCACCAGTTTCGGTGTGGCTTTTGTTTGTAGCGCATTGGAGGCGGTGCCCCAAACGACATAAAACGCACCGTATGCAGTGCACCTGAAATTTTTTCAAGCCCCGTTGGCTATATATGGTGTCAGAAGAGCAGAGCGCTGACTAAAATATACACCCCGACGGGTATAGTCGTGTCAGCACACCGACTTCCTGACAAATTATGTAGTCAATGGTGCGGTCTTTTACCTAGCCACACCGTTGACCCTGCAAGAATGCTGAATGCGGTGCGCTAATAGACACCGGGGCAGATGTATTTGTCAACACACCGCGTTGCTATTCCCATGGTCAACGGTGCTCCCTGCTAAATGACCGCATCACAAATTTTTTTAAATTTTAAAATAATGTGGGGTGTCTTTGGGTACCGCGCCAGACATGGTGCAGATACCATTAGCATCGATTGCGGTGTGGCATGTAAATTTTATAAGCAGCACCGCATACGGGTGCGAGCCGAATGGCTCATGCACATCGCACAACAATTTTTTTCTTTTTCTTTTTTAGTGGTTAATTTTAAGATTATTTCAAATTCTAATCCACTAGAAAGCTTAATTATGGAAAAAATAGAAAAATACATGTACATTTCGCCATCAAGGAGGCATATTGGCTGTAGAATTTGCAAAAGAAAAATTTCCCACCATTTTGCGAAATGCAAGCTGGATATCGGTGGCCAATGCACAGTAATGGGTGCAATGGGAGCACCGATTTCAGGGCGGCACAGAGAAGAAGAAATTGCACCAGTGCTTGAGAGCTCTAGAGTACTAAGAAAAGTGAAAAATGTGGTTTTTTGGCCGTAATTTTTTGTTTTAACCCTGTTCTGATGCATAGGGTTTTATAGGCACACCAGCGCAGTTTATTAAGAACGCACCAGGTAGTTTCAGATTTAGCGTGTTGTTTTATGATGCATCGGGACGGTTACTTAACACCGCATTGGTCTGTTTTAGTTTTGGTGCAGTGTTTTATGATGCACCAGGGCGGAATAGTCGTGAAGCACCAATGCTTTATAGTAATAGGATGCATAGGGTGTGTGTGTGTACAGAGTGCCAATGTTTTGTGCGACTGGTGCTTTCTCTTGTAGAGCGCACAGGTGATTGAGAGTAGAAAAGTGAAAAATGCGGTTTCTTTGCTGTAATTTTTTTTTTATTTAAACCTTTTTTCGTGCACATGTTTTATAGGCGCACCGGTACTATTTCATACGAACGCACTGGTCCGCTTCTGTTTTGGCGCGGTTTTTTATGATGCACCAGTATGGTTTCGTAACACCACACCGGGCGGTTTCTCTTTTGGCGTGGTATTTTATGTTGCACCAACACAGAAGAGTTGTGAAGCACCAATGCATTACAGTAATAAGACACAGCGGGTGGGTGAGTATGGAGCGCACGGTTTTTGGTGTGCCAATGTTTTATGTGCACCAATGCCTTCTCTTGTAGAACGCACCGGTAATTGAGAGCTCTAGAGCACTAAAAAAAGTAAAAATTCCAGTTTTTTTGCCGTTACTTTTTTTTTTAACCCTTTTCCGGTGCGCGTGCTTTATAAGTGCACCGGTGCTGTTTCTTACGAATGCTCCGATCTGTTTGTGTTTTTTTTCATTGTTTTATGATGCACCGGTGTGGTTTCTTAATACCACACTGAGCGGTTTTAGTTTTGGCGCGATGTTTTATGATGCATCGGCGCAGAAGATTTGTGAAACATCAATGCTCATGGTTAATATGACGCACTGGGTAGGTGTGTACGGAGTGCACGATGGTCGGTGTGCCAATGTTTTGTGTGCATAGGTGCTTTCTCTTATAAGGAGCACCAGTGCGATGTTGATTGATAAGCACACCGAGCAGAAAACATCCACAAAACCCTCCGCCTGCCAACCTCCTCTTGTAACCTCTGTTATAAATGGATGTATGGGGTATTTTTATAAGGGGTTCCTCAAAAACATCCACTAGAGGGTCTTTTCCTTGTAGTGGGTGTACCTTGGTTCCAACTTCCACTCTTATTCGGTGCTTCAGATCAGGAAAAGGAACTCTTTATTTCCCTTTGACTTGATTTTTTCTCAGCTCTAGCTCCTTACGACATGATCGAGATCTGTATACTTGATGGTTCAGTGATGCAGCAGATTGTACCGGTGATGCCTGGGTGTGTGTGAGATGTTTCAAACCTCATGAGGGGGTGGCCCTTTAGGTAGCCACCCACATACCCAGATGACTTATCTACTACAACCTTGGATGCAACTCCATAGATTTGATGGTTCCAGCCTCAACTGCTTGCAGAACCTCTTTAGTTTGCATATATCATTCAAATTTTCAGAGCCCTTTCCTGCTTTATAGGGCCTCTTTGGTTGTATTTATATCTCATGTACTCAAATATTATTGTATCATTCCTGACTGTTTTCCTAGGCACAATATGTATGTGGGATCCATTATCATGTCTTTATCTGGCCCATATTTATGCCAACATGTAATATATAGTTCAGTCCCTTGTTTACTAGATGCATTATTCTTTGTACTTTGTTATCTCAGCAGGCATAGGTATGCCTCCCCCGCCTCTTGTAGAACGGGTACTCACTCATAAAAGAAACTTGTCCTCTAACGCATTAGTCTACCTTATATTTCTCTCTCTCTGACTCCCCTTTCGGTGTATGGTGATTGAGTTCTTACAACATACTTTGGTCATACGATTAGCTCCTAACGCTTGCATGCTAGGGGGAAATCTGTTAAACCAATTTTCGGTCATCTAACCTATTACTATTAGATGGACCAAAGTACACCATGTAAGACCAATTTTACGCTAAGTAAAATTTCTTTCACTATGAAAAATAACTTAGTAATCCATAATTTATTAAGTTGTTTACAATCTAAACAAGAAACCCGTGAGGATTAATTGAATAAATCCTTATTTGTTTGATTTTCCTCAAGGGATAATTAGTTAAAAAATATTTTAATTAATATTCCTGGTCATATTTAACCCAAAACATGAAAATTAATTAGATAAATCACTATTTATCTTATTATTTTCTAGGAATAATTATTTAAAACATTATTTAAATAATATTCCTTGTTAAATTTGACTAAATAATTTATAAATAATTGAATAAAGGACTATCTATTTAATTGTTACTCAACCACACTCTTAAAATAATAAATAAATCATTTATTTATTTATTATTTACAAATAAAGGGATTTGACCAAATTCAAATACTTTTTCCCTCCAACAAGTATAATAAAATATTCCATAAAAGTTGGATCTAGATTTGGTTAATAATATTTTAATTATGTACCAATATCTAGCCTAAATCAATATTTTGTTATAAATAGAAGGGTTTTTCCATTCATTCACTACCTCTTGTTGCCTAAAGATCACTCTGGATCTATACTTTTGGTCTGACTTTGATCCTCAATCTTTGTCATATTTTGCTACCATTTTTCTTGTGAACTCCCTTTGAGTTCCATTTTTGTATGGGTTTTCTAAACCATCAAGGGAGAGAGATCTTAGATCTGAAGCGCTGAGGACATACAAGAACCCATTCCATTGAGGGGGGCTAGTAGCATCTTTCTATGTTCCCTTCCCAAGTGTTATAAATACAAAAATTCTTTAAAAATATTCTTGTATTGTCTATTGGATGCATGGAGAAAATATTGCTTTTATTTGTTATTTAATGTCTTTAACTACATAGATCTGGATTTTGTAGCATTTTTCTTGGTCAAATAATTGGAGATCTAAATAAATTGGAAGCCATCTTTGATTTTAGGGCTGTTTGTTATGCATAGCTAAAGTGATTTTTTTTCGTATGCTGACGATTAGAATTCACACTAAAATTCCTAAATGAAGATACACTCAGAGTAAGCTCTAGACGAACAAGATTAAATCCTCTGATTCTTAAGATGTCCTAGGCACTAGTATTTTGCATCTCAAGGTTGTCTCTAGGAGTGACAACACCCCCCATTACGAGAAATGGGGATTTAAATAAAAACATCATAAATAACCATATTGAAATAATTGTCTTGTACTTTATAGAATGTCTAAATTAAAATTAAACAACTTAAACTTTTATATAAAACAACTTAAAAACTATGGTCATCTCTGCGGCTTGGATTACTTAATTTCATTTGATGTGCCCGTAGGAGAGGAGCTATGGGATCCACACATTCTAACTATCGGCCTTCAAGTTGTGACCAGAGGTATCTCACCCCAGTCCTATGACATCAGTTGAATAGGTTGAACCACTTCAGTAGTTGAAGATATTTATTCTGGAGTAAGATTTAGTTTTATCTGCTTTCTGACCTTAGCGATCCAATCCCATTCCATCACTAACAAAAAAGGAACATTTTAATACTTAGTTATGACTACGATCAGACAAGATATGATTTTATATCATGTCATGGGAAGAGTATGTATTAACTTATTAATTCCATCTAGGATGGTAAAATCTTTATAGATAGCACTCACTACCATAGATGGAGAGTTCGATTCTTCTCCATGTATGGCTAAAAAACTAAGGTATTTCTTTGTATTCTTCAACTTGTCATAAAATTCTTCATTGGATATCAACCAGTTTTATTTTCCCCATAAGGATGGTACACCAAACATACCAAGAAAATTCAGATCGATTCTAAATCATCAATTTATTTAGAAGCCTTATCAAACTCCTCTTGCATGAGTTGCATCACATTGCGCTTTTAATTCATCATACGAAGGGATAAAACACATTAATATCTTGGAGGAAAACTCAACTTTGCTATATTTTCATCTTCCGTGTTATTGTTGAAATCGATAAGTGAATCAATGTATTTCAACCTTTCCTCCAACACCGTGGCTGTGATTTTGGTTCTATATTAGCGCTTTTAGTTATTTCCTTCTCACATTTAGATAATATCCTTACATAAGCTCTCATTGTGGATATTTTGTTTAATATCCATCCAAATCTCATGTTTTGCCTATATTAGAAAATGTCTTATTGTGGTGGTAACTCTTATTATTTCCTATAAGGTGTTAACCTTGCCTTGTTTCTTCTTAAGTTTACTCCAAATTTGTTCAACCATGTCATTCTTTTGCATTATTAAATTTTCTCCCTTCTTTTCTGCTCTTTATTTCTCCAATATGGCCCCTTCTAGTTCTTTTTCCAACTAAGATATTTTAATGTGCATGAAATTTGGGTCCTTGGCTTCTGACACTTGGGATGTGGCAAGGGCTTGAACAACTGTAGTCATGTATTCTGTTATAATTTTAATACATTGTTCTTTTCTTGCATGGGAATCTTCTTTTAAAGCTTCCATTGTCTAAATACTTCCTTGAAATCTTCCTCTTTGAGTCAAAGGGAGGTTTCATCTCTTGAAGTCAAGTCTTTACTTCTTCTTTCCTTTCTAAAGCTTGGATTAAGAAATGTGGGGCATCGTCCGATATCTTCATAATGGTCTATAAGTCTTTGATTTATTTCTCCTTTTTTTCCAGTAACGTTTTAAATATCCCAATATCCTTGGGTTGGTTGGATTTTCGAAGCACAATATCTTCCGATTATTTACTTTGGTTAGCTCTAGTTCTCAGACATGTCCATTTTAAAATCATGTACCAACCTAAAAACGATAGAAAAAAGAGATGTGAAATTATTATATAATGGATTTAATGAATTGGTAGACAAATGGAACTGTAATTTCAACTTTGGGTTAGGGCTTTGTAGTAGACTTTTAAAAAACTTTCTTTATCTTCTTCAGCATAGGTAATAAATTCTTGGTCCAAACCCTTGTTTTTTATGTAAATTCCTCACTCCGGGGTGACGAGCATCTTAGAGATCACTTCTTCATCAAACTTGATAAAAAACTTATGGTTTGAAGGAGAAATGACAGTTTTGTTTCTCAGGTTCAAAATTATTTGCAAGCAACAAGATGGAGTCTAGGTTGAAATGGAATGGGGGTAGCGCAATGACTAAAACCCTGGACTTTAATAGACATAGGTCTTCATCTGAGACGCTAGAAGAGGAAATTAAAGTTCTTTTAAGAGTGAGGAAATCTATCAAATAGGTATTGGTATCCCTAACGCTAGCTAATTCGTTTACTAGAGCATCCTTAGATGAAAATTATGACATTTTTTTATTTTTAAAGGATAAATAAAAAGTTAATTGAAAGGTAGAGCAACAAAGAAGAACTTACTGAATTACTGGTAGTAGTGTTCCAACATCAATTCTGTGCATAAAAGATATCTCTCACTACTAAAAGGCTTTTGAATGACATGCAAGAGGAAGAATAAAAAACACGAGAGAATGATATAAAGTTGGAGGCATTACGTTTTCATTAGGTTAGGAAATTAATTAATGTAATATGACAAATATCACATGGTGCTTGGTGGGCTCAAGGATCGAGTAAGGGTCCTATCCATCGGGCGAGGTAGACATATTAATAATCGTGAAAGTAGTAGCCCAATTACCATTGGTGATGGATAAGATGGAAGGTCGATATTACATCAGATCAGAGGTAGGTGTTATCTCCTTCGCATATTTGGACCCGAAATGACCCAACAACCATTAGATAAATTTTAATTACATGACCATAATCCATCATGCGGTGGCTATGGGTATTCAATGGGAAATCTCTTTACAAAAAATAAATTCGTATGGGTCGAAGCATAAACGAAATTTTGGAGATGCAATATTATAGAAAATGGAATCAATTGCGGATAATACACAGAATGATTATGGCCGATATAATGGAACTGCCACTTTTAAGCTTAGTTTTTTATCTACGAAAATTTATGGTAAATTATATATGCTTCAAGAATGTCTAATGTTTCAAGTGGAGACAAAGTGAGGTGTGAGACCCTCCATGGAAAATTGGACAAGTTGTTGCATTTACTGGAAGAAATACAGGAATGTGTGATGCAAATTGATGATAAAATGGCTCTCCTGACAGGAATTTATAATACGGTTCAAGAGGTGCACACAAGGGAGGCCATTGGAAGCACGCCTCCTGAAGACTATGATAATTTGAGGGGAGGAATAATTCAGGTTTTGGATTGAGGTTTTTTATCATCAGGCAGCCTCGTAACAAGAGACTATGTTGTGATATTGACTTTGTAAAAATTTGTGAATGTGATGGAATTTTTTGAACTTGGTATTTAAATATTTTGATAAATAATTAATTTTGAACTCACAATTCACTAGAATTAGTGTTTGTTAAGCACGTAAAGATAAAAAGAAAGTATCAATTTTTTACAAAGGGCGTGCTTTGTTTAAATTATTTAATATTTTAATGATTTATCAATGGTGATGGAGAGTATAATTTTGTTAAGTAAAATGAGTTTTCTTTTTTTCTCTCTTGGAATGTAGATATGATGTTTATTTGAGTTCATTCAATAATCCATTTTACTCTCCTTTGCATGTGTGTAAAAATAATGACTCTGCAATATATTGATTGTGAAATAACTCATAAGAAAACCTAGATAGGTTGTGTTAGCCACCTATGAATTTTTTGTCAAGCAAATAGGTGGCTAAATATTTTTATGAGCCTTCAAGAGATACATTTCCTATGAGAATATCTCATCCTTGAAGCCTCTGGGTGTCCTTTGCCTTTGAAAATATCTTCACTGTTTTTTCCATCAAGATATCCTCACTGTCTATGAAAAATTTATGCTCAGAACAGCCTCCATTTGCCCCCTTGTATCCCTGCAAATTTCCCCATTTTAACCCTTTTTTCCCCTTCTCAAATTTCCCCTTTGACCCCCAAAAATCCCTTCATAAGCCTACTAAATCATCCCATATCCCCTTTAAACCTTACAAACACCCTTTTTTTGGCTTAAAAATCCTTTTTTCCCTCTACCGAAAACCCCTTTTAAGCCTCAAAAATCCTCTTTTTGGCTTAAAAAACATCCATTTTACATAGAACAGGCTTAGCCCCTTCAGCCAACCCCTAACCACTTCCCTTCCATGCAAATAAGGGCTAAGGAATAAGGCACTTATCGCAATTGGAAGGATGGTCGGGAGCGCATTTCTGTGTTAAAATGAAAATCTCCGATGCGACGAAGATTTTGGTCTATGGGTCTCGGGAGCAATATCCACCATAGATCTATACAGATCTAGCGGTCCGCGAAAATCTTACCGCATGCCCATATTCTCCATTTTTTAACTTCCAATGAATATCTCCACCATTGATCTTAAAGCACTCCGACAGCCATAGCAGCGTCGCTCCAATCGCCAATCGGAATTTTTAAAAGTGCCACTTTCTGTCTCCCTGATTGGCTGATCCCCGATTGAATACTGGCCATTGAATCCACAAGAACCAATGGACAAGATTTGATCTCATTCCGCCCTGTGTCCCCAATTGGTCACCCCTAATCCAATCACAACCGTTTATTTGTCGCCGATCCAACGGTCCAGATGCAATCTCTTCATCGTCCCATCAGAGTTTTGGCCCCTGCCTCCTCCGGTTCCGATTGAATCTCAGCCGTCCATCCTGCTTGATCCGACCGCCATGATTCCTCCTGCTCATTCGTATTAACCCTTCTTTCTCTGCCTCATCTTTAAATCTCCACCGTTGATCCCCTGGGATCCAATGGTCAGAATTCCTCCCAACCACTAACCAACTCCTCCGCCTCGCTTTCCCTCTAAAGATCTCGACCGTCCATCGCACTGATCGGATGGCTCACAGTCAAACCACCTTTTGATCGGCCCCCACCTTACTAGCCACACAACTTGTTTTATCGCGCTCCAATCTCCACCGTTGGATCTACCCGCCAGTGATCCAATGGCCAGGGACCCATATCGCGTAACTTTGAGCTCGACAATTAATTCCTAAAATTCACGCGATATGGGCGGTTTTAAAAGGCCACGTGTTAGCTAGGGACCGATATCACGTTCGAAAAGTTAAAACCAGCTTCCTCCCTTGTCATTGCGCGAAAATAGTTATTTATTTAGCTGAAACCACTTCCCCACTTCCGTTCCTGAAATTCTATCTAAGGATCACGACCATTGATCTGTTCAGATCAATGACCCATAATGCATCACGTTCTCCATTCATATTTGTTCATTGCGCGACCATAGAACTTCATCGCAGCATCTCGACCGTCGATCTCCTCCTGAGATCTACGGTCCATATTCCATCGCCCTTTGCCCACGCCAAGTCCCACCATTCACGACCGATTTCATTACATTTTCATACATTTCCTTTGTATTTTGCCAAAGTTTAAAACTTTATGTTTTGCATTAAAAATCATTTCTTCTGCCCAAACATTAGAACTTTATGTTATAACATTAAAGTTATTTTTCTCTGTCCGACCTCCTTAACCCACTCCATTAGTTAATCATCGCTGTCAATCATCTCCACTAGAGCTAATCGGACGGTTCTGAAGCATTTCTTCACCAGGCCTCCGTCCAGCCATTTTCTTACCATTACACTACATTTTTCAGCTGTGTTCCATTGCATCCATCACATTCATCTATGCTGCACTGCCATCCTCACAGCCTTCCACTGCATCCATCCTCCACTCCAGCATGGATTCCTTAACATTTTTGTGTGTTTTTGTAGGGAATATAGATGGTGAAAACCGTTATGTTCTACATCGTCACTGTTAGTGACACAGTAGCGCCAAGGAATCTTTTTCAGAGCCAGGATTTGTAGAGAAGACTCCTGAGGGGGTTTAAATGCATATTTTATCCAAATCAGGGCTATTAAACTATGGGTAAAACCTCCAGCACCATTAAACCTACAAATTATCAGACAGAGGCAGTCAAAGAAGTGGCAAAGAGTATAAGTGAAGGATCAAAGAGTTTTAAAGCCTGTAATTGAATATTTTAATCCTTAATTCAATGTTTAAAGGGAAAATGTACCGTATTGAAAACCTTGTGATTAACATAGAAGGCCTAATGGGGCCTAAAGCATAGAAAATGATGTTATCAGTGTCACGCATCAACAGAAGGTTCTTTCCCGTGAAAGGACAAGTTCCCATACTATTTTCTATTCTACATCAAGCTCCTAAGAAAATCTACACCCTGACAGAAAGTCCTAATGTTGCCAGAGAATTTGTTATGCAGTATGGCAGAAATGAAAGTCATTTATCTGCTTTTTCTTATCACCAGAGTACTACAGAGTACTACAACCTAAATTACATCAAAGAACATACCTAGAGTTACTATCAGCCTGTCGAAGACCACTCTTTCACCCAAAGAAACTGAAAATCAATGCATGGATGTTAAGACAGAATGGGCCTCGAGCCTTTCCTCCTAGTTCTATTTTAATGTTTCATTTAGTGTTTCATCTACCTCCTCTGCCTCTCTTTCAGCTATAACAACTCATGAAAAACACATTGAAAGGTTGTTGTTGGTTGTTGATCGGATAACTGTGAACTGCAAGTTGTTTATCTTGAGATATAGTTCTCTGTGTAAAGTTGTAAGATAGGCTGAGGATATGTTTTCAGACTGAATATCAAGCTGTTGGAAAATGTTGTACATGACTGGTATTGATCTTTAATATGACAATCACATTTCTTTGGGTCCTGATTTAAAGCAGTGGTGATGTGTTCTTACTTTGTCTCTGTTTTCTATCTCATAAGGGTCTTTTTCAATCAATTGAACCTTTCTAAGTTCCCTTAAGTTGAATGTCGAAGAAGTGAAATTTCAAAGCCTTTCCCTGATCTCAAGCTTCACCTTTGTGTTTAAATCTTAAGTGTTTCTTGGTGTCTAAAGAGTTAACCTTTTAGGGGGTGGATCATAGGTGTTTAATGGCATGCCCTATCCCTAGATATGATTCCTAAATGGTCACCTTAGAGATTTCCTTGTCATTCCGCTTCATTCCTTATCCTTTCATACCACACTATCATCTTTAAAGATCCACTGTTTTAGATGACTAGCCCAATTGAAAGCCTTGAATACTGAATAGCAGGTAAACCATTTCATGACTGCATTGCCCAATGGTCTTGAGTGTTCTCTGAAGTATCTCTCCTTTGCCAAAAATCCTCTTTTCTCACCCTTTGTCTTATATTGAATGCTTCCTTCATGTTTCCCAACAACCCAAAAAACAGACAAAACAAAAAAAACGTTGTGCCTTATAACTAGCCTAATACCTTCAAATAAAGCTTCAAAGACATATACCTTTGCCTTTATAGAGAGATCCCTCTCTAGACCCAGGAGCGCTAGATCATGAGGTCCCAAAGTGGTTTTGATGTTTTCTTATCTTTTGGTATTGCCAAACTTGCCAAAACATAGGAACCCCAATAGGTTTAGCAATAAGGAAACCAAGGAAGATTTAGCCGGGTTAGTAATGAATATGAATTTAATGTTGGCTAGAAGTCAAATATGAATTAGATGATTTAGATATACCTAGAAACACACACACTCTGTGACAAATATTTTTTTGAGATGAAAATTGGTAAATCATAAGATTTTTTAAGGACACCCCTTCACGATAATTGTCACCAAACATTTCTCCACTTCTAGAGATCATCCATATCCCCAGTGGAGTTATTCATTATCTCACAATAAAGGTTTTCTACCCCACTTGTTAATCCTTGTAATCGTGTCTTTCACATGTGCCTCGTTATATACAATTTAACATAATCTTGCTTAGCACTTTTAGATTTAGCTTTCCTTTCAAGGCACAACGGGAAGATGCGACATTGGTATGACCCCAATGCCACTAGCGCTGCTCCACTACCATTAAGCATCCATAGCCCCGAAGGAGTCACTAGCATACCCCGCAAAAGTCATTATAAAAGGGAGTGGGTAGGTAGCGAGCTAGAAAACTAATACCACTAACCTTGCTCCACTGCTAGTGAGCATCCATTGCCTTGAAAAAGATATCAACATACCCCTCTCCAAGGGGAATTGGTTATAGGTTGTGAAGAATAGTACATTGGTGGAACTATGGATGAAGGAGGATAAAAATTTATTAACAGCTCAACATTAAAGGTCACAATGGCATGAGGTGTCCCATAAATATTAAAAATGTGTAATTATATTATGGAATTATACAAAATAAAAGTGGCATTAGTAGGGATTTAGGTATAAACCTGGGCTGTTAAATTACAAAACCCATAGGCTCAATATTTAGAGACTAAACAGAATCATAGAGGTTGCAGAGTGGTTTATAATTATATCACTTATAGCTTCGATTTTTTTTTCGTCTTTATATATATATATATATATATATATATATATATATATATATATATATATATATATATATATATATATATTTGATTTTTTATATTTTCCTTTTTTTTTGTTTTTGGTTAATAAAACAGAACACACGTATACATACAATGCGTTTTTTTTTTTTTACATATGTGGAAAGACTTAATAAGTAAGATAATTTTTAAGAAATTGGGCAGTTACATAATGGCCAACCTCTTCTCCTTCGAAATTCTTAAGGGAAAATGAATTTTCCCCTTCTACCCGATCAATAACAAAAGGACTGAGCCATAGATTGTCAAATTTTCCAAGTTTTCTAGGCTCTTAGTTCCTCTTATACCATTTTAAGACCCAATTACTAGGAAGGAAAGTCCTATCTTTTGCATGTTTGTTAAATATCTATTTTTTTTTAGCTTAGTGCCTATTAATTTTCTCGTATGCTTGCTCCCTTTCTTGATGTAATTGGATCATTTGATTAATTCATCATTGCAAATAGTTAGCTTCTTAATTTATCTCTTGTAGTTTTTTCAAGTCTTTTGTGCCAAGATAAAAAGGATAGACAACATATAGTATGCAAACTAGTTGAAAAGGGGAGGTTCCAATGGATTTATTTGTGCTAATCCTATACGCCCATACAACATATTCCAATGCTACGTGTCAGTTTCACCTTTTTTAATGTAAGGATTTATTTAATATTTTCATAATATTTTCACTAGTTTATTCGGAAAACCCATTTCCCTGAGGATAATAGGATTTAGAATTACCAAGCATGACCTTTTAGTTATCACAAAAGTGTTGGAAACTTTCTGTGAAGAAGGGATTAGTGTTATCAATTATAATCTTTTGTGGGAAACAAAAATGTGAGAATATATTCTCAATTAATAAATCCATAACCACCTTATCATTGATCTTCTTCAATGGAATGGCCTCAACCCATTTGGTGAAATTGTTTATGGATGTAATAATAAAGCATTGTTGGCCACTAGAAAGGGGATGGATCTCTCCAATAAATTCTAAAACCTGCTATTGAAAAGGGGAATCAGTTATAATATTATTCGAGGGTAAGGCCGTCGTATTCTATTTTCCCACGAAAATTTGGCACTGATGACCAGCTCTTACCTTTTTATTAACATCGTTAAATAAGGTGGGCCAATACAAGCCACCCTGGATGATCCTAATAACAGTGCATATCCATGAAAAATGGCAACCACACACTCCACTATGGTGCTAAGTAATTAGATAATCAACTTGAGACAGTAGTATCCAGTTGAGGAGTACGCCTACTAGGTCTTTCGAGTATAATTTACCATTTATAATACAATAATTTACAACTTTTAATTTTAATAAATGTTGAGTGGACTTACATAGGTTACTAGGAAGTTGTAGAGTCTGAAGATAGCCAATTATTAATTTATACCACTAAAACGAGGAAAAATATGGGCTAACAATGGTATAAGTTGAGTGAGGCAGCAGCAACAATGAATTTTTATCTTGTTGAGCTTCAACTACTTCAGCGAGGGTCATATGAGTATACTGATTAGTTATCAATGCATCGAAGTTAGCTTCCATTAATAATTTGTCTAGTCCTTAGAATTTTATAATTTTAATGGGCTTAAATTCTAGGTCATATTCTCTATTTTTCTTTATCCAATTCCCATGTCTTCCTTATTTATCATGCCACAATAAAATATATTTTACTACACGGTTGGGGAGATAAATAATCGACCTAGCTGGTAATATGTATTCCCTAAACTCCTTAAGAGTTTTGAATAAATCATAATCCTTATTTTCAATTATATTATATTTGAGTTCTAAATATTTTAGAGTTTTTTTTTAAAGGCCACAGGTTGTTCATAGCCTTGTTGATTCTTCTGCTGAAGAACAACAACTATAGTGTGTTCACAGGTGAAAGGGAAGATGATAAATTCCTTTTAATAGTCAAGACTAATAAGGAATGGAGATTCCATGATATCCCGCTTAATATTATCAAAGGAGTACTTCAATTCTTCATTCAATTTTATATCATTACCCTTCTTGACCATCCTTGTTATATCTTTAATAATTTCGACAAGATTAGCAATGAATCTACGAAGAAAATTAATTTTTCCCAAGAAGGCTTGAAATTATTTCTTAGTACAAGGAAGTGGAATGGTTTGAATTGACTGCACTATTTTTGGTTCAATCCTAACCCATGTTGAGACATAATATGCCCTAATAGCTTTCCCTTAGTCATTACAAAAAAGGGCCTCTTGGGTTTAAAGACAGGCCCTACTTTCTACATTTTTGAAAAAATATTTCTAGATGTTTTAGATGCTTCTCATTTCTCTGTGAAAAGACAATCATGTAATATAAATAGATGACTATAACATGACCTTTTTCATCAACGGAATTAATTTCCTTTTCCCTATGGAAATTGGCCCCTGTGTTCATTAACTTGAAAGGCATATTTTGATACATAGATGTTCCCCAAGGGGTAGTAAAGGTTCTTTTATACATATCATCTTTATGGACAAAAATTTGGTTATACCCAAAAAATACATCCTTCATGGATATGCGGATTGATCTCATAACTCGCTAAAGGATGTTATCCATTTTCAGCAATGGGTATTTATCTTTTAATGAAGATCAATTGAGATTCCTAAAGTCTATGCATAGCCAAATTTCACCATTATTATTCCTAACTGGAATCAAACTAGATACCCAATTAGAATAACGTAAGGGAATGATTATTTTAGCACCAAGGACTTTCTTAAATGCCTTCTTAATAAGGGAATTAGGAGGGGGTTCATATTCCGAGGCCTTTTTCTGAAGGGATTAACACCTTCTTTCATCAAAATGTTATGCTCGATAATAATTTGGTCATACGTCTTGAGATCGTCTTAAGACCAAGAAACAATTTCAGTGTATTTGGATAAAATATCATTAAATTGTTCTCTTATTTTAAAAGGAATAACTCAAGACCAATTAATCAATTTGTTTTCCCCTCCACAAGCAATTTTCACGGGTTATATATCAATGTTAGTGTTGTGTTTGCAACAATGTCGTTGTGGTAAAATAAAATTTTCTAAAGGAATTAGCCCCCTAGGAATGTAGTTGTTTTTCAATTGTATAATGTCATGTTTTCCGATTTTGGCTTTGAGGTGTGATGCATCAACACCTATTTGGGCTTCTTCATTATATTCATCTACACATTGCTTTGATAATTCATCAATTAATTCAACGAATCTCTTCATTTCGTAATAATCTTCAAACACTTTCTATTGTTTCATGTTATTAGGGATTAACGGTTGGTGGAGGATCTCAATTTTAAATCTCAATTGAGACTCATTAGGAGGTACAAAGGTACATGTAGTAACTGTGAGTGATTCTACTAATTAATTATATTCTCTTGGTACAACAGTGAAATTGATTGCAGAAAAGAAGTTATCAATCAGATCCCATACCTTATTTATGTATGCATGCAAGCAAGGGTGTTTGGTATGGAATTTATTGGTCACTTGTTTAATAATTAATTCAGTCACAAAAAATTGATAAATTTTGAATATTAAGCTTTTGTGTTGTTTCCAGTCCAAGTACTAAGGCTTCATACTCAACTATTTTATTAGTAATTTTGAAATTTAACTTAAAGGAAAGGGTTGCATTCTATTGAGTCGGTGGTATAAACATGATCCTTGCACCAGACCCTACCTTGGAGGAAGCACCATTTAAGTACATATTCCAGATGGAATTAGGGTCTCTGGGTAAGTTGGTCAAGGCATATTTTTCATGAATGAGAGATTTTTCCTCATTAGAAAGAGAAAACCAAAAAATTCCCATGTAATGATCATACGTGTAAACTGACGAATTATCATGGTTTTATTTAGAGTTGATCATATAAGTTAATCTAGACTCCCAATAAATTCAGCAGGTCCCACCACTGAAAATCGGTATGGTAGCATAAGAGAGGTCAAGTTGTAGGGAACCACCTATCTTAGCACCCCAAATCCATGAAAGGATCATTCCATAATTAGGTGGCAAATCAACCACCACTACGTCCATGACAATGCTTTTAATGTGAAATTGGGCTAGGACCACGAACAAGTCTTTAATTACCCCTAGACACTTAACCCTTCTAAAATTGAAGGAATATAAGTCTTTATATTCTCAATTGATATCTAACCTGATATTGTCCATAATTTCTTATGTGATGCTCTCAAATCTAACATAAAATTATGTAGATTCCAGTCATGGATTTTTAAGTTGATGTAAAAATGGGGCACCAAATTATCATATTTTTCATTTTAAGGCCCATGGGTGACTTTAGGGGCATTATCCTAGATTTTGATAGCATCTGTCATTTACATTTATTTGGGAGGGAGGTGGGAAGTTCGAAGGAAAGTATCAATTTTTTTTGTGTATGCAGGGGGTCTAACAACCTCAACTAAGGGCATACTAATCTTAGTTTTATTTAGTTCATTTTGTAGATTAAATTTATGTAAAAAGTAAGGATATGAATCATGAGGGACGAGGTGTTTTGGTAAATATGGTTTCTAATTTAGTTCAGGAGGGGATTGGAGAGGTGATTATTTTTTAGGATTCAGATCTCTCCTAGGTCTAAGGTTGTATTTATGTTGAAACTGTGCCTCTAAGTATTCAATGAAATGCTAAAGCTCAATATCCCATAAATTTTGTTCTATATGATCAATTGGGTCCTAGGCGCAGTTGTCAAAATAATTAATAGAATTATAATTTAATAATCCTCCTCCTTGAGATTCATCAATTGGCTAGCCACTTCATCGTCATACTCTTCGATGAAGTTGACATTATTTCTAAGAGGGGGATGGATAAGGGGCTCCTCTGGTCATTGTCCTCTTTGTAATTTTTGAGGAGGGTTAGGACAATGGTAAGGAACTTGATTCCTTGGTAGGTAATTATGTTTCTATTTAGTGCATTCGGATGGAAATTTGGTTGGACATGTGGATTAACAAGAGCATGGGAAACTGCCTTGTTTCCAACTTTAAGGTGTTGAATCTTATTAGTAAGAGATTTTTTAATTTTATCCATTTCTTCCATTTTTTGGTCCTGGGAAGATGAGGAGGTAGGGATATGAGGGGATGTCTCAATAGCTTTCTTCTTTCCTTCAGATCAAATATCTCGACTTAGTTTTTTTCCCATGGCGATAATATTTCCTTCACAAGAACATACTTTGGTTTGGGTGTCAGCTAAGGTGGTTGAGTCTCTGTCTCGTAATCACTGCATTATTAGTTAGATGAACATCAGTTGACAACATATTTTAACATTTGAAAACCCATTTATTGAAGTCAAAAACTGACTCATGAGGCTTAAGATTTAGGGTATAGAACTCACTCATCCATAGTTGATTACTTTTTTTTACACTGAACTATTTGAGAAACAACTCGAAAAACCTATCCATAATATTAATGTTATTGGGTGTTTGGGTCCTGAACCTCTTTCAGGCTCCCCCCTCTAAAATTTTCATGAAAATACTCATGCAAGTGTCATGATACTGAGAACCAAGGTTTTCATAGTAATACAAGAATTTAAAAATGTTCTCTTTTTCGGTTGTATCCCCTTCATTATCAAACTTGGGCAGGTTTTTATCATATTTAATGGTTATATCAGGAATAGGGCCTGAAAATTAAGGGGGAGCTACCGAGAATTTACTCGGGCATTCACAAGCTCGAAGCCTCATTTATTCTCTTCAATTAGGAATGCTTGGATTCGATTGCGCATGTTCGTCCTCCTGTGCCAATACTGCCCAATTTTGGCAAAGCTCCTAGAGAGTACGAGAAACCTACAAGGATAGTTTGTACAAGCAATTTAGAACATTACATTTATCAACAAGACCAAAACCAATATGTGGTTGTAAAGGATTAGGTATATTCATCAAGTAGATTCAAGCCAATTGTTCCCTGCCAACGATGTCAAAAGATTGTTGGTACTCAAATTGTTCCAATGAATTGAACGACCGAAGGATGCATTCAATGAGGAATGAGATGTCCTCCCACTCTAGGAATTTTAAGCTGACCACCTACAAACCACAAGGGGTATCCCTAAATATATTTATATGATTTTCAGAAATCTAATAAAATAACGTCAGATAATAATGAATTGAGGTATTGTAGTAATATTGCAGCATTAAAAGAAGAAATATCAATTGCTTGCAACTGATGAATAATAAAACTCATGCATTCGTGAAAAACTTAAAAAAATCGAAATAAAGGAAAAGAAAAGTAAAACAAAATAAAGAAATGTATTAAACCAAACACAACAAGTATAGATACATGAGATAATAAGCACACTCAATAATAATGTAAGAAAATTACATCACGTGCAAGTATTCTTTATCTCAAAATTCAATTATTCAATGATGGATGAATCCAAGAGTAAATATTATGACTCTAAATGATGAATAATAATGAGAAAATATAATGATTTCAAAGTTTTACTAATATCTCAAATACAAAAAGATTATTGACTTTATAAAAATAAAAAACTTAACAGATGAGAATACATTAAGTGAAGACTGTTGTTAGTTCTAGAGGCAAGCTCTAAGACTATTCTTCAATAAAATTCCTATTATTGTAATCACTAAATTCGATAATATAAATATCATAATATGATAAGAATGAATAAAAAGGAAGTACCGAACAAGGAACAAGTCATGTATTCAGTGTTTCAATTATTATGAACAAACACGCATATAAAATAAAACTATAAAAAATGCGGAGTCATTTCATTCACGCGATAAAATTTTTGCATATCATCTATAGTCAGGTCTTTAAAAAAAAAATATCTTTTTTAAACAGGCCCCCCCCCCCCCCAAACGTTACAAGAAATGAGGCTTTAAATAACAACATCATAAATAACCATCTTGAAATAAATTTCTTGGACTTAATTGAATATTTGAATTAAAATTACAAAAAATGAAATTTTAAATAAAACCACTTAAACACTATGGTCACCTTTGTGTCTTAGACCCATTAATTTTTTGTGATGTGCCCGCAGGAGAGGATCAATGGGATCCACAGCCGATGTTTGAGTTGTGCTTAGAGGTATCTCTCCCTAGTAATTTGGTTGATATGTTACCAATTTCTTCGGCTGAACATGTTGAACCACTTGAGTAGTTGGAGATATTTGTTCCATAGTAATATTTCCTTTTATGTGCATTATAACATTAGAAATCTAATCCCATTCTGTTTCTAACAGCCAAGGCCTGTTTTTATACTTAGTTATGACTACAATCAGACAAGATCTCATTTGATATGGTGTCATGGGAAGGTTCTGTACCATAGATGGTGAGATTTATTCTTCTCTATGTATGGCTAAAAAGCTAAGGTATTCCTCTATATTCTTCAAGTTGTCATAAAATTATTCATTGGATATCAACCAGTTTTTCTTACCCTAGAAAGATGGTACACCAAACCTAATGAGATAATTTCAATCGATTCTAAAATCACCAATTTATTTAGAAGCCTTGTTGAAGTCCTCCCACATGAGTTTCATCACATTACGCTTTTCCTTCATCATATAAAGGGAGAAAACACATTGATCTCTTGGAGGTAAACTCATCTTTGTTATAGTTTCATATTCCAAGGTATTAATGAAATCGATAAGTGAATCAACATATTTCATCCTTTCCTCCATCACTGTAGTTGTGATTTTTGGTTTTAAACTGGCATTTTTAATTATTTCTTTCTCAAAGTCAGAGACGATATTTACATAAGCTCTCACCATGGAGATTCTTCAATTAATGTCCCTCGAGATCTCTTGTTTGGCATGTATTAGAACTTGTCTTCATGTGTTGGTAACTCTGATTATTTCCTGTAACATTTTAACCTCGCCTTGTTTCTTCTTAAATGTATTATGAATTTTTTCAATCATTTCATTATCTTGCATTATTAAATTTTCTCCCCTCTTTTCTACTCTTTTTTTCTCAAGTTTTTCCTCTTCAAATTCTTATTCCACATGAGCTTTGGGTCCTCGAATTTTGACACTTGGGATGTTGCGAGGGTTTGATCAACCATAGTATTGTAGTATGTTATAATTTTAAAATGTTGTTCTTCTCTTGCAAGGGACTCTTATTTTAAAGATTCCATTTGTCTGAATACTTCCTTGAACTCTTCCTCTGAGTCGAAAGGAAATTTTCATCTCTTGAAGTTGAGTCTCGACTTCCTCTTTCCTTTCGAAAGCTTGGTTTAAGATATGTGGGTCATCATTTGATATCGTCATAATGGTCTACATTACTTTGATTTATTTCTCATTTTCTTCTAGTAACTTCTTACATTGCACAATATCCTTGGGCTCATTGGACTTTCAGATCACAATAACTTCCAATTCTTTAATTTGGTTATCTCTGGTTCTGAGAGCCACCTGTGTTATGTCTAATTGGTCAGAAAATTTTTTAAACATCGTCTGCATCCTTCTATTTACTGTTATTTAATCAATAAATTGTCTAGCAAAGGTTACTTCTACTTGTCGATGCATCTTGAACACATCCATATCTGAAAATTTGCCCAAATTAATGGCTAAGGAGGAGGTCCAAGAACCTAGTATCTGTTGATTCTCTCTCATTTTTAGCTGAACTACTGTGAGATTCAAAGTGTTCATCTCAATTTGATAGCAGAAATAAATCAGGGTCTAAATTTGGGACCATGTCCTTGAATACTACTTCTTCAATCGATTGATACTGCTCAGGTAATTTGGCTAAATTTGTGCCCATTGTCAAAATCAATTTTCCTTCTGCAAAAACATGCTTTTTATCTAGGGCCCGTGCCCCAGAATCCTTGGGCATGGTGTCTTCAATAGCTTGTTGCATCTCTTTATTCAATTTTTCTATTTCGTGTTCAAATAGCTCAATATCACCATTGTAATCCTTCACTTTCACCGGTTGTGATGCTTTTGTTGGGTTTAAAACCTCTAATTTTCTCTTTGTTGCTGAAACAGATGAAGCGGGTGTCGAATATACAGTGTCTGTCTCTTGCACTTGAATTTTGGTGTACATTAGAGCATGCTGATTTGTTCCTTTATTTTGTGTAGGCGCATGTATCACCATTTGTGCAAGACTATCCATGAAAAGTTATTTTCTAGCTTCTCTATTTTGGGATTTCTTTCATGCATGTAAGCTGACAACCCTTCCCGTTTCTTCAGTCCTAAAATAATTACTAAGGGATCTTATTGCTAGAACTTGCCCTGTAACAGTCCAAATGACAACATTTCCCTTTCTAGGGCATCTATGGAATTTTGACTCTTATAAATTAAAGGCGAAATATAATTATGGTAACTAAAAAGTGCTCCTTTTTTCTTAGAAACAAAATGAGATTCATTTTCAGAAATTTTATATCCGAGTAAGTCATAAGAAAAAAAGGTAAGGGTGAGACATATTTTTGCAATTGGAATGGTTTTTTTTCAAAACCGTATAGAAGGATTAAAGAGAAATCAGGGTACAAGAACCAACTTCCTATATTCTCTTCCTCAGTGAGTCTGAGGATTATCCTTTGTTCTTCTGAAATCATGTCTACAATTTCTTCAATAATTTTATCTTTCAAATGATACAAAAAATAATCGATGTACTGAGCATATGAGTTAGGAAGGTGCTTTGGATATATTAAATTTTTTCACTTGTAAATCTCATTTTCTTTATCATTCGCATATGTAATACTTAGGAGGAGTTCTTTAGACATGAAATAGGAAGGATAATTGAATAATATCAAATGAATCAGGCATGTACAATGATGACATGATTTGAATGGGATGGCAGTAGAGAGATCGACTATGATGGATAAGACTAAGTATTTAGGAAAGTTGTTTACTTGTTGATCCAGCTTCAAAGAGATAATTTGAATGGAAAGGAAGATAGACTCGTCCATTTTCAAATCATATTCCAACCTGAAAATTATTTTGAAAAGAGATGTCAAAGTTTGATACAAGGCATTTAATTAATTGGTAGACACAGGGAACTGTAATTTTATCTTGGGGTCAAGGCTTTGGAGTAGACCTTTAAAACACTCTATTTTATCTTCTTCAGCCCAAGTTATAAATTATTGGTCCAACCCCTTCTCTGTTACGTCAATTCCTTGGGCCAAGGTGTCGAGCATCTTAAAAACCACTTCTTAAGTAAGCTTGAGAAAAACATTACGACTTGAAGGAAAAATGATAGTTTACTGCTCGAGTTCAAAGCGCTTAGAAAGAAATAGCATGGAATCTAGGTCAAAATGGACTGGGGGTAGCACGACGACTAAAATATCAAACTTTAACAAACATAGGTCTACATCCAGGACGATCGAAGAGGATATTAAAGTTCTTTTAAGAGTGAGGACATCTGTCAAAAAAGACTTGGTATCCCTAATGCCAACTAATTCATTTAATAGAGTGTCCTTAGATGATAATTTTTACATTTTTGGATTTTTAAAGGCTAAATCAATAGTTGAATGAAAGGAAAAGTACTAGAGAAAAACTTATGTCTTGAGTGGCGACAATGTTTTAGCCTCAATTTTGCACACACAAGATAGTTATTGCTACTGATAGGCTCCCAAAAGACATGCAAGAGAAAGAGGAACAAACATGAGCGAATGATATAAAGTTGATGGTATTACATTTTAATTAGGTTAGAATATTAATTAATGTAATACAACAATTTTTTCAAGGTGGTTTATGGGCTCGGGGACCGAGTAAGTGTCCCATCCATCAGGCGAGGTAGATGGATTAATAATCGTACAATTAGAAATAAGATGATCATCGATGATGGATAATACATGAAGTCAATATTACATTAGGTTGGAGATATGCATTATCTCCCTCACATATTTGGAACTTATATGACCTAACAACCTTTGGATAAATTTTAATTGGACGGTCGCAATCTATCGGGTGGAGACAAGGGGTTTAACGCCCACACATCTCCATATGCAATAAAGTGAATCAATGCGTTGATTATGTGTTGGATGGTTGAATTTCCAATAATTTGGTTGAGGCTTATGCTCATCAGGGATGGTAAAAAGACTAAAATTTATGCTTGTTTCGACTTGATGGGCTATTGTGCATCATTCATTATGAAAAGGCGTATGATCAATTATAAAATATACGAACTCAATATCATCCTCTCTAATTAAATAAATTTAAAAATGTGTTTATATAGTTTTATAATTATTATTTTGGGAAGATTAGGAGGGGGTGAATTTTTTGTATAACAGGGCATAGGGCCTTCATGGGGATTCTCAGATAAATATCAAACTTGTATGATCATATATGCATTTATGACTTGTAGATTACTTGTTTAAAATATGTCTAACAAAATGCCTGTCAAGTTATAGGAATTTCAGGTCAACTTATACCTTCAAATTTGTATTTTTAGCATTGTTGTTATGGAATTATTAATTATGAGATGTTACAGGAAGTTATGTGCAGTGGTCTGGAGGCTTTCCTAGAATCTAGGCTCAGATCTCGGGACCGTATTCTCCTAATTGAGAAATTTTGGATGCAAACGTATGGATGTATGCTTGTGAAAGTGGTTGGAAGCTTCCAACTGCATGGAGGGATTTTTGTGGGTGTGGTTGAGGGCCCGGGTCACAGAAAAGGGTGCGAACTCACGTTTTGGCAACCTGGGGTGGTTACTCAACCTTTTACTGACATGTATACCCTATACAATGTTATGATTTGTCAATTTATCATTCATAGTTGGATCCACTTCCTTAATGGGACATAGGAGGTCAGGTCAGGTCATAGTAGCTCTTCCTCTCATGTTCATCCTAGCAAGCTGGTGAAACTGGGTAAATGTGGGAGGGGGTGGTTAGAGAATGGTATCAAATCTCTCAGGTTCAACTCTTGGACTAGATGGGCGGAATGTGTTTGTCATGCATGTATGCAAGTTGTATATGTGTTTGTTGTTTATGCATTGTGATATTCATTATTTTAGTTGTGTCATCATGTAGAGGTTGACGATGTTGATGTTCATATGATTGATATATGGATTTCATTATATATACATATGTTGCGCTAATATGGATTGATTTTGTAGATGAGATAGCCTCCGCTCAACTTCACCGAGGTATGATAATTATGTTTATGTTTCTTTATCTGACAAGATATGTTTGGAGAAATTAGAGGATAAAAAATTACAAAAAAAATGGTGGACTAGATTTCACTTGATTATCCCTATATATCAAATGAGTAACATGGTGATGAGTACTCCCCTAACATGGCAGACACATTGAGAAATTTAAAAGAAAAGATCAAAAGTTGTAAGGCAGATAATGGCAGGATAGTTCAGTCACATGAAAGACTTGATGGGGCGCATAAAAAGAAAGCAGAGGTTAATGCAGTCATCCTTCAGAGTTTGTCATATTTTCAGAGAGAGGGATCACATAGGATTATTCATGGAAAGGAGGAAAGGACTAATGGTACATATGGTAGCAGGTCTCAGTCAGGATACAAGTTTGATAAGGACGATATAGTTAGAGGTGGTAGATTCTTGGATACACCTGATAGGAGGGGTAATGACCATGGATTCTATTCTAGTTCTAAATCAGATAGAAGATATAATCATCACTGACTCCATCTATATATGAGGAGTGAGAAGTAGTACTTGATAAAGGAAATGAAGAAAGAAAATACTCCTATATTCGATGGAGATATGAAGAATTCACAAGATGAAAAATCTTGGTTGCTCGGGATGAATAAGTTCTTCATATTTCATGATTACTCAAATAATTTGAAAGCCACGATAACTACTTTCAGTCTCAAATGGAAAACAAACATCTGGTGGGAAGATGTGAAGAATGTCAGAGGCATTCAGAAAGAGGAGTTGACTTGGACTGATTTCAAGAGACAGTTCAGGAAGAAGTATCTATTTGAGAGATACTATGATGACAGGGAAAAGGAGTTCTATGGTTTGAATATCAGATCTATTACCAATGAGGAGTACACTAGAAGGTTCTTGTAGTTGTTGATATATGTGCCTTATCTTAAGGAGGATAAAGCAAATATTTGGAGATTCATCATTGGGTTTCCAGTATCATTCAAGGATAGGATTGAGTGTTATGAGCCTAGAATGCTAGAGGAATCCATTAAAAATTTGAAGCATTGTTAAGAGAAATTGAACCGTAAGACTGAGTCTAATCAAGATTGGAAAGGTAATGAGAAGAATAAGGGAAAGTGGGTTGATAAGAGAAGAAAATCATATGATACAGATAACAAGGAGAATGTGGCACCACACAAGAAGTTCAATGTAACTAATATAGGATAGGGATTTTAGTCTAAGGAGCAGAGCAAGGGTGATGGAAGGAAGCCTTTAGAGTGTTGTACTTGTGGCAAGGATAGTCACAAGAGAAATTTTCCACAACATCATGCTGGAAAACTACATATTTATAATGTGTAGGAGGCACAGATAGTTGGGGATGTTAGAAAGAGTATTCCTCAGATTTATGAAGCATTGGATAGTAGGCAAGTTGATCATCGGACAACTATTTTCAAGATGGAAGTAAGATTTGTGATCCAGTTTTTTCTATTTTGATTGATCGTAGATCTAACTATAGTTATATCAATCCTGACCTGGTGGATAAGTGTGGTTTGAATAAATAAGTGCATGCAAATTCTTCGTTGGGGTAGTTGGCTATAGGTACCAAGAAATGAGATCGTCATTAGGTAAAATATTTTGCATTTGAGTTTAATCGTATGTCTAAATCAACGCACATAAATTTTCTTCCATTGAGATCATAAAATATGCTATTGGGTATGGATTGGTTGTGCATTCATAGGACTAAGGTGGGTTTCTATGATAAGGTTATTAAGTGCTTGGATGATGATGGAGAGGAGATAGTTTTACAGGGTATGAAGAAGCTTATATAAGTGAAAATGGTTATAGCTATGTAGGCCAAGTGCAGTAGAAAGAAACGGTGTGTCTTGTTTGCAATTCACATTTCTAATGATAAAGTTAAGGATGTGGAGGATGTTAATGTCATGAGGAGGTATCTGATTTTGTAGTAGTTTCATGATGTATTTCTAGCAAAGTTCTCAGAGTTACCACCTCATAGGGAAGTGGACTTTTCTATTGAGTTGATGTTTGGAGTAGCACCATCATCAAAGGTACGTTACACGAAGAGCACTCCAGAGCTGGTGGAACTGAAGTTGAAGTTGAAGGGATACATTAAGCCAAGTGTGTCACCTTGGGGCGCACCAGTATTGTTCATGAAGAAGAATGATGGTACTCTCAGGTTATGTATTGATTACATGCAGTTGAAAAAAATGACAATTAACAGTTCCAGGTACCATTTTCCATAGATTGATGACTAATTTGATCAAATAAACAGAGAAGCAGTGCTCTTGAAGATTGATTTGAGATTGGGATACCATTAGGTACACAAAAAATAAGAGGACATCTAAAATATTTCCTTTTGGACCAGGTATGGGCATTATGAGTTTTTTGTGGTTCTTTTTGTTTTGACTAATGCTCCAGCTACTTTCATGTGTTTGATGAATTTGTTTTTTGTCCTTATCTGGATAATTTTATGATTTTATTCATTGATGACATATTGATATATTCTAAGAATGAGGAAGAGCATGTCAAACAGTTAGCAGCAGTGTTGAAATTGCTAAGGGAACATCAGTTGTATGCAAAACTTAGTAAATGTAGTTTCTTTCAATCAGAAGTTCATTACTTGGGGCATGTGAATTCCAAGGAAGGTATAGCAATGTATCTGGAAAAGAATGTAGCATCATGGAATGGGAAAATCCTAGAAATGTTGATGAGGTCAGATCATTTATGAGATTACATTAGATAACTTTTGAGGTCTAAAATGGGTGTCTTAAGGAAAGCGTACAATCAAAATAAACTTTAGAAGAACCAATAGTATTCAATATGATGATGTCAAACATGGGTGATGATTCACCCTTTTTGGGGTAAAAAAGGAAAAAGATTAAAAAATAATAAAATAATAAAACTACTTTTTCAACTTGAATTTTCAACTTATCTCCTTAAGTGTTTACTCAAATTTCGAGTGGGAGTAATCGTTGGATTCAAAATTTAATTCCTCATCCAAGGAGTACACATGTTGCATACTTTCGATGGACCTTGCTACATGAAAATTGAGAAATACATGAAAAAATGTGATTGAAATCACATTTTTCAGGTATTTCTCATTTTTCGGGTAGCAAGGTCCATTGAAAGTATGCAACACGGGTACTCCTTGGATGAAGAATCAAATTCTGCATCCAATGAGTCTTCCTTCTCGAAATTTGAGTAAACCCATAGGGAGATAAGTTGAAAAAATAATTTTTCTTTTTTCCCTCTAAAATTTGACGATGTAATCTAATCTTTTTTATTGTTTCCACCATTATTTTATAATTTAATTAGGAGGCCCATTTTATACCTCAAAAATCCCCTAATGGAAGGTTATTACAGGTGGTTCATCAAGAATTTTTTGCGGATTTCCTATCCTATTACATACGTGCAATGGAAAGGCAATAAATTTGAATGGACAAAGGAATTTTTAGTTAGTTTTGAGAAGATGAAGGAGTTTCTTACAAATTCTCCAGCTCTAAATATTGTAGATCCAGACAAGGAGTTTGTAGTATGCAAAAATGCTTGTAAGAGAGGACTTGGTGGAGTCCTGATGTAGAACGGACAAGTAGTATGCTACAAGTCAAGGAAATTGAATGAGGACGAGTAGAACTAGGTGACACATGATCTTGAGTTTCCAGTGATCATTCATCCATTGAATATTTGGAGACACTATCTTCTTGGAAGGACGTTCATTTTGATGAGTGATCACAATCAATTGATATACTTATTTTTCCAACCCATTCTGAATGCCATGTAAGCTAGGTGGTTTTCTACACCCAGTGATATTGACTTCGAGATCAAGTACATTAAGGGAAAAGGAGAGAAATGATGTAGATGTTCTTAGCAGAAGGATACAAGTATATCACATAGCATTTATGAGTTCATATGGGACAAATTTACATGATCGGATATTTCATGTAGGACAACAGGATGACAAATACCAACAACTTAATAACATGTTACAATAATATGGTACAAGTTAACAAGATGTGGAATATAATCTCATGGAATATGGTCTGGTTAGGTTTAAGGAAAATATATATGTTCCATATGAAAGTGAGATCAAGAATCTTATCTTGTGAGAATTTCATGTTAAGTCGTATTTGGGTCACCCGGGATATCAGAAGCATTGACAATGGTTAAGAAGTTCTACCATTGGCTAAACTTGAAGAAAGAGTTGGCTGATTTGTTGCGAGATGTTTGGATTTTCAACAGGTAAAAGCAAAGTGTAAAAATCCAGGTGGTATATTGCAGACGATTATGATTCTCGATTGGAAATGGGAGGTCATTTCCATGGACTTCATTCTAGGTTTTCCAAGGACATCTAAAAAAACATGATTCTATTATGGTTTTGGTTGATAGGTTGACTAATGTAGCACACTCCATTACAACAAATTCTAACTCATTTAGCTAGTGAGGTACCCCAGATCTTCATTAGGGAGATAGTTAGATTACATGGTATTCCTAGGAATATTGTGTCAGAAAGAGATGCGAAGTTCACTTCCAGGTTTTGGAAATATTTATTTGAGGGTTTGGGTATCGAGTTGGCCTTAAGTACAACTTATCAACTACCGATAGATGGAAAAACATAGAGGGTCAACAACATTTTGGAGGACATGTTGAGAATCTATGCTATGCATCAGTAGCGGACGTGGGAGGAGTATATTACACTAGTATATTTTACGTGCAAAAATGTGTATCAAGAATATTTGAAGATGAATCCATTTAAGGCATTTTATGGGTGGGGTTGTAATACTCCCATGAGTTGGATTTATTGATTGAACAGGGTATTTATTTGACTAGACATGTTAGCAAATATGGAACATGAAATGCAAGTTATCGAGAATAATGTAAAGGTTGCACAGGAAAGACAAAAGAGTTATGCAGATCAACATAAGCCACTTAAGGAGTTTCAGGTTGGGGAACAAGTGTACTTTCATGTCAAGCTCAAGAAGAGCTCCTTGAGGATTGGATCATGTGCCAAGCTAGAACCTCAATATTACAAGCCTTCCAAGAACCTTGGGAGGATTGGACTCATGGCTTACTGACTTGAACGGCCTCCAATAGTGAAATTCCATGATGTTTTCCATGTGTCATTTCTTAACAAGTATGTGAAAGATAATGATAATGTGATTTATTGGTATGTATTGCAAGTGGATCCAGAAGGAGAATTCTACCCGAAACCTCATTGAATATTTCAGCGAAAGATGCTCATGCTCCAGAATCGAGCAATTGAGCAAGTTAAAGTGCAATGGAAGAACTTTCAGCTTGATGAAGCTACATGGGAGAGGTTGATCAATTGTGTGCTATGTATCCTTCTCTATTCGTTGGTTTAGCGGATGCATTTTGGTATATGTTTTGATCTTGTGTTTTTTTATGTATATATATTCATATGTATGTATGTAAATATGACATCGAGCTATGATATAAAGCTATAATAAGTGGCATGGTGTAAATGATATGTTGGTTGTGTCTTCAATAATATGATATGATGTAAATGTTGTATCGAATTATGTTATAAATCTCCATGGGAAGCATGCTTTTTGTTGGTTTATAAGTGTCATTGAACACTGAGGACTGTGTTCCCCAAAGGGGGAGGGTTTTGTAACATCCCCTCGTTGATTTCCTATGTAAATAAATAAAATAAAAAATAAAGGTCATGAGACACATATTCCAAGATGAATGTTGGGAAAAAAAGTGACGGGGATCATTGGTGATCAATTTATGGCTATAGAAATTGGAAAAGGCATTGGAAAAGGAAAAGTGGCATTAATTAGAATTTTATTTATGAAATAATGGAAAATAGGAGAAAATGGAGATGAAAGGTCATGGAATTGCATGAGGAGGAAATTGAAGGAAAGATAAAGAAAATAAAGGCCTCAATGATAAAAAGGTTGCTGAGGATTAGTTCATAGCTTTTGACAGTTCTATGGTGGAGCTCTCTCTCTATTCTGTCTATTCTCTCACACTCTTGAACACTTAGAGAAATTTTGGAGCATGCTTGGAGCACTCTTGTTTCACTTGTATTGGATAAATAAGGAAAAGGAAAGCGGGAACGCGCAAGGAAACATGTGGATAAATAGTTACAATTGTATTTCTTCGCAGGCAGTGGGTTGCATATATGATTTCCTTGATGCATGGTAGATTCATGTTGTTTTCTGGTTATGACCTATCATTGACATGGATGATTTCATGGATTGACAATGGTTTTAGCCAAGACTTTCCATTTCCTGGATAGCCATGGTGTTGTGTGTTTTTACATTGATTTTTTTTCTAGTTGGTGCTTATAATTCTTGATGGTTGTAGGTTGGAACAAACAATCTAGAACCCCTGGAACAACTTGGGTTGAGTTACTAGTCCTGGAGCCTAGGTTTGAAAAACACTATAGTTCCCTTGGTGGGTTGAGTTACTAGTCTCGGAGCCAGGTTGGACAAACTATCTTGAGCCTTGGAAGCCCATGGGTTGAGTTACTAGTTCTTGGAGCCCTAAAAATCTTGGGTAGATACCGATCTGGTTGGTTTTAGTGGTGTTCGACCATGAGGTGGAATCATTGGTTGAAGGTTGAGGTTTTTTAGCCTATGGAAGCCCTGATTTGGGTTTTTTTGGTTTATTCCATGATATCCCACTTTCATGCTTGGAATATGGCATAGAGGTGATTGGATAAATGAGAGATTTGGTTCAGCCCAATTTATGGTTGGGTGGTACGTGGAAGTGGCTAACTTGGTTGGTCTTTTCCTATGTTAATAGGAGTTATTATTCTATGGTGACTCATGTATATTTATTGGCAATGTGTTGGTGATATTATGGCCAAGTTATCATGGTTTATATGTTGGTTATTTTCTAATTATATGTTGTTATGTGATGTGTATATTATATGGATTATTTCATGAATTGTTTCACTATTGATTGGTTGATGGATGAGTGGACTAATATGTGGTATTGCAGCTATGTGGAGAGGGCATAAGGCCTTCTCGGTGATTCTCAAATAAATCTCAAACGTGTATGATAAGATATGCATTTATGACCTGTAGCTTTAAAATTGTTTGGAAAATGTTTAACGAAATGTCTGTCGTGTTTTAGTTAGTCTAGGTAATGTTATGCCTTCAAATTTGTATGTTTAGCATTGATGTCATGCCATTATTGATTTTCAGAAGTTATAGGAAGTTTTGGGTAGTGGTCTGGAGGTTGACTTGGAACCTAGGGTAAGATCTCATGACCACATGCTCCTTACTAAGAAATACTGGTTGCAAGCGCATGGATGTAGGCTTGTGCATGTAGTTGGAGGCTTCCAACCACATGGAGGGCTAGTTGAGGACCCAAGTTGGAGAAAAGGGTGTTCAGCTCAGGTTTTGGCCACCTAGGGTGGTTACTCATATTATAAGTGACCTATAGAATGTTTTGAGTTGTCAGTTTAACTTCCATAGTCATCCCCAATTTCTTAATGGGGCCTAAGAGGCCATGTCATATTATTGTATCTCTTCCTGTCATGTTCACCCTGAAAGGCTAATCAAACTAGGTAAATGTGGGAGGGGGTGGTTACATTTAAACTCTTTGATTTTTGACAACATAAAAATAATTTAATTACAAGAAATTAAAACCCATAAAGCTATCAATAATAGCCTCAAAATAATGAATCTACATTCTATGACAAATCAACTTGAAAAATGTTCCCTGCTATTGTATAAAACCAAACTCATAAAAACTATCAATAATCTCCACAAAAAGTTACCTTTTATGACAAATCGACTTGATAAATCCTCCCCACTTCTCTGTAAAACCGAACAAAATTTGATTTACGAATAACTTGGTACACTCATTTTTTGCAGTATTGTACAAAACAAATTATAGAGTATTGTAAAACAAACCATACCTTGCATAGTATTATATAGAAAAGCTTGGCAAACCAAAAACTTGTAGTATTTCCAAATGCGAATAGAAAACCCGAAAAGGTGAATTGTTTTAGAATCTTGCAGTATTAGACAACTTCTTTATCTCTTCACTATTGTTATCATTCAAGCACATTTTTGCAAATAACATTTTATGTAATGAAACAAAAGCTAGGACAATACTCCAAGCTCTTAAACGAAATTTGCAAAGAGAAAATTGAACATGCCCCATTTTTTTCTCTATCACTATAAATAGCATTTATCCCGTCACTATATTAGCTATTTCAAATATTTGTAGTCTTATTTCCCTAGAAATCACCACCTACAACTATTTTGCATCTAAAACATGATGCAAAGATAAAACCACCATTCATATTTTTCGTCCTCCCAATGTTTTCTCTCTGATTAATAAAAAACAGAGTTGCAGATAAATACATGTCATCTCAACATTCAATTCAATGACTAATTTCCATACACTTTCAACATTACATAAATGCACATGAGAAACTACGAAGCAGTGCTCTTACACACAACCACCTACACACTCAAAAATTCCCTCCTGTTAGTCATTTACATTTGAAACTAATATTAATAAACATGGGACCTAGATATTGTGGGCGATAAGCATTTGTTCTCCGCACATGCTACCTTCGAACAACATAATCCATTGTGTAAAAAAATATTTCAAGATTTCATTGTATGCACTTTTTCATCCCGCAAAACCTATTAATAATAAAACTAATATCAAAACACATTACCGTTAAAATACCCCTCTGCACATCCCTCATTCTGTACAAATTCCACACATTCATTTGTTCTCTGCATAACCTTTTCACATGCACAACTACTTCTGCACTCAATAATGCCCTCAGTGATTGAAATTCAAAACTGATATTAATTAATGATTATTCTTTGTGAAATATGTCCCTAAATAAGAATAAAAAAAAGAATTTTTGTATATTTATTATCTTAGTAAACTTTGCACAAAACTTTCGCATAACACCCATACATGCACAAAAACCTTCGCACAACTTCATCTGCACAACTACTTCCGCACTCAATAACGTCGGTCATTGACATTTGAGATTCCATACAGGATACTTCCAAATATATTGCTTCACACAACCAGATTTATACAACTAATTTTGTACTTCTAAAAAATGTTACTAAATAATAATTAAAGTAGACAAAGCCTTCCACACATTTTCTTACTACACAACACTTTTTCTTCAGAGGAATTGAAATAGCAGTGTTTTAGCACCCTACTTATGCCAAATACCTCCATTCTCCCGCACATACTTGGTCCTCCACATAGTAAAAATTTTCACAATGACCCTATTCTCATTATGCAAAGGACCTCATCTCTCCTACACATACTTTGTACTCCACAGAAGAAAACATAATAATATTAATTCGACATTTTTTAATCCCCACCCCCGATCCTTATGCAAAAAAATAGAAACCATATCAACAACTAGCTTTGCACAACCACCTTCGTGCAACTACTTCTGTAGTTGCAGAAAAGGTTCCTAATAATAATCTAAAAATACAAAGCCTCTTGTACATTCCTTACACAGTTTATTTAGCAGCCTCGTCTATGAAAAAGACCTTGGTTCTCCAATATATAATCTTTCACACAAAAAAATTGTACCAACTACGACATCATTGATTAGTATCACATGACTCACTATGCAAAGGACGCCAGCTCTCATGCACATAATAATATTAATTCTACATTTCTTCAACACCCCCCTCTCCTCCCGAGCCTATGCAAATAATCTTCATGAATTATTGCATCATTGAACAAATCATTAACATAATACTGTCTTTCAACTACATCAACAACTAGCTTCACACAACCACCCACGTACAACTACTTCCATAGTTGCAAAAAATGTTCCTAAATAATAATTTTAAAATATAGATCTACACAACTTATTTAGCGCCCTCATCTATGAAAAATACCTTTTTTCTCCCACAGATAATCTTCCACGCAATGAAATTGTACCAATTACTCCATGATTCATCAATATTGCAACACTCATCATGCTAAGAACCCCATCTCTCCCATACATAATAATGTTAATTCGACATTTTTTCAACCCCCCCCCCCCCCCCCCTATGCAAACAAGTTGAAACCACATAAATTCTCGCATCATTGAGCAGAGAGCACTAACGTAACAGTGACATTGTCAGAGCACTCACCAGTGCAATGGCTATTCACAAAATTACTTTTATTTTTATTTTAAAATCAATTTTCAGGCATTGTAAAAAAATGAATATAAAATGCTCTCCACCAGGGGAATTATGTCCCATCAGAACTTCCTCAGTCAATCACAAATTGGAAATAACATTTACTGAAAATTTAGAAATTATTTTTGAATTTGTGGAAATATAGAAATATTAATCATTATCCTCAAAATTTGGTTAAAATTGCAAAGACACAACCAAATAATGCATAGTCAACGCAATTTGACAACGGAAAGGATGCATGAGTGGGCCTAATAATTAAGAGCATGTGTTTCCTCCTAATAGGTGACAAGTTCAAAACTAGAGGGGGGTAGAGTATGTATACCTTCATAGAATTAGCAGTCGAATCATTGTGCGGAGGTGGGTCCCTTGTCCCAGAAACAATGGGGTATCATACACCAATTTGGTGTCTAGCTTGGTTGTGACCTTAATATTGGGTAATAATAATAATATAGTCTCTAACGAAGAAAATCAATTTAACTCAATTTATTGTATTGTAATTTTGTTTTTATTAATAAAATAATAAATCATTTTTTAATTTAAAAAAATCATAATATGTATATCACAATATATTGAATTTAAATAATAATGATTCGCATATATAATCATAATATTTTAGAATATATAATTAATAAACATGTAAAAAGTTGATGAATTTAATTAATAAACATATAATTAAAAATAAGAATATTTTTATAGAGATATGAAATATATAAAAATATAAATAGTAGCTAAATTAAAATAATGATCGATATTCATAATTATTATATTTCAAATTTCATATTTAAATTTAATTAATAAACATATAAACGTTTAATAATTATACATATCAAAATTAAAAATAAAGTTTTAATAATTATAAAACATGTCAAAAAAAAAAATTACCCAACATATATATGTATCTAAAGTTAAAAAAAAAAAAAATAAGAACAATTTTATATATAGAAATGTGAAATTTATATAAATATTAATTGTATTATTAAAAATCAACATAAATTTATCTTAATTCTAAATTCATCGTAATTCTAGATTATATTAAAGATTTCATAAGAATTAAATTAATTGATAAGCAGTTTTCCCCATTTTTTTTAGTAAAAAAAATGGCAAACAAAAAAATTTTAATCTCTCAACATTTAAAAAACTAAAGTAAATATGGCTCCATATTAATCTATAAAATATGATTATCATTAATTTATAAAATATGATTATAAAAATTTGTACAATATATGTACAGTTTAGATTTATTGATTTTCAATTATCTCATTCAAAGAAAAGTGTAATGGAAAATGACTACCTTATCATTGTAATGGAACAGGACTAACTTATCATAAGAACATGTTCTTTAATCTTAATTTTATCATTCGCATCATAATGTAATGCTTTGATTTTTACATATTCACTGAACCCAACGCAAAAGGTACGTACTTAGTTTTAGGTTCGTTCAAAGGCTTATCATTCTATAACTGACATCGTTTCCTTAAAAATGGGAAGTAATGGCATTTCCTATTATAATAACCTTTGGATTAAAGTCCTTGTTTATATTTGACCGATGTAAAGGCTCATTTTCATAGACCTAACATGCTCAAATATATGCGTTTACAATGATTAGAAAATTTGGAAGGATTTGTCATTCAATCATGAAGAATTCCACTATTGTCTCAAAATCATACGTATCAATCATATTTAATTAGATTAATTTATTCCAAAATTAATAAATGTCATCCAATGCCATATGCTATTATAATCAATTTTGGACTTGGATTTTGTTTAGACTTGAACATATTTTGGACTTAGCCTTTGTTTATATTTAACTATATAGGGTTGGTTGTTTTCATAGACCTAACATGCTCAAGCCTGCATACAGGCATTTCCAATCAGTAAAAACTATTTATAAAACTTTCATACTTCGGAATTCTGTCAGTCTAGAATATTGTCCAAAATTAGTCTTAACAATTCCATGGCCACAAACATGGGCAGAAGCCACATGTTTTGTTTCATTCAAATTACAATAAAAACAAAACCATGCCCACTTTAGTATTAGTAAAATCAAACGCCAAGACCATAAACACATGCCTGGTATTGGTAAGCTCGAGGATGATATATGTTTACTCTATAAATATTTATTCTATCATTTCTGCATTGTTTCAATAGGTTTTATTCTATAAATATGTGTTCTATCATTTCTTCATTATTTCAATAGAGTTTTTATAGGAACATTATATATTTCTTCGTTATTTCAATATATATTTTATTGGAACATCATGCTTCTTGTTTACGGTGTTAACTTTTAATGTAAAAGTGATGGTGCGCAAATGTAAAAGTGATGGTGCACATACAGGAGATATAGAAATTGTGTAAATATTGTGTAAACCAAATGATATAGTTTCTTGTGAATTCTCATATAGTTTTTTTTTTTTTTTAATTCTCATATATATTGATAAAATGACAACTATGTTTTACTCTCAATATTTACTCTCAATATTTAACTAATTTTAGCTTGTATTTTTTTCCTAATATAGTCTTACACGATTGTAATTCATCACATTCAACATAGAACTAAAGAATAAAATATTTAAACAAAAACTTTCACATTTTTAGTGCTTTTATCTAGAACATTACAAACTAATTATGAGGTCATGCAATTTACAATTTATGACATTTTAATTATGCTCTTGTATTTAGTCTATTTAGATTGAGCCAAGAGTTTGTCTCCACAAGAAGATTTGGTGATATATAAGCAAAATTGGAGCCTATTATTATGTATTCCACTAGATCACTTGAAGAGTTGTAAATGCACACTATAATCCAAAAAACTTGTATTTCTTCCTTGCTAGCATCTTGTACTTTAGTGACCCCTTAGTCACTCATTTTAATAGACACTTATGGGAAACACATGTAATTGATACATTCAAGTATGGCATATTATAATGAAGTAGACAAGTCTTACAATTAGAAAAAAAAAATCATTAAATTAAGATGTCATGAGTTGGTCATACCTATTATGCCAAAGTTATTGAGAACTTGCAACTCTACCCAACTACATGAAGCAACCCACTTGCATAAGCAAGATATAATACAATGAAGAACATGTCTTTGGGATGATTTGAATATTAACGAGAGAAACAACAACACTCCCACTTTACTAACCAAACCAAACCTCATTTACTGATTGCCACATCTTAATGCATATCCTAACACTAGCTTAATATTACATGTTTCTTCATGGTCATCATTGTTACAATGGAACCACCTCTTCTCCCATTTTATCACGACTTCAAAAATGGAAAGCTCCATATAATTGTGTTGAAAAATCTTCATTCCCCCCACTAACACAATACATTTATTAGTTAAATACAACACACTTCATCAACACAATATGTCAACGAGGGATAGGAAAGAAATAGAGAAAACTACCTAGGAGAATGTGATGTAGAGTGACCAAACCCAACACTTACCACCAACCAAGAGAACATTGGGAAGAGAAATGAGAGTGCCATGATAGTAGTGAGAAAAGGGACTAAGGTTAGATTAATAGGGAAGCACATATATAAGAGGTAAACCTAATATGATAGAGCAAGAGGTCTACTCAAAGAGAAAATTCAGCAAGGGATGCCTAACAAATGGAAATTGTGATAGAGAAAAGGATAATTCTAGAGGAAACTTACCCAAATTGTAGATAGAATTAGGTATCCCTTCAAAAATTTTGAACTTATAAAGTTGGCAAGCCATAAGACAAGATCGCCACCATCCTCTTTGAAGGATGCATTAGGGATGAGCTACAATACTGGTCATTTGGGAGTAAACATTAGAGAGAAAATATTGATATCGGCATAATTCCCCATATATTCCCTTGCCATCAATATAACACATGACCTATCCAAGCCTACCATTTTTCCCAAGATCATGATCACAAGTAGTGGTGGTTTTATGGGGAGAAGTAACCTTGTGTGGGAGTGATGTAAACCCATTGTGCGGAGGGGGAGTTGTTTACAAGACAAATTTTGAGGCATTACTCTCTTAGAAGGATTGGAATGTTATCTTTCCACTAAAGGTAAAAGGGATAAGGTTCATGATTAAAATCTTGATTGTCTAATGTGTCTTGAAACTTGTTCCCAAAACATCAAAATTGAGAAGGAATGGTGGATAGGACTTGAAAAAGGAGTTTAATCATTTGTTTCAAACCTCCTTCAAACATCTAGATACCATAAAATTTTGAAGGTGGAAAACCATTTGTAATTTCTTGACCATTTGAATTATGATTTGAGTCTCCTTCCACCATAAGGTTGGTGTATCTTTCCTCCATAACTACTTGAAGGCCATATTCCAGAGCATAAATATTTACCATGCCTATTTTTTTCAAACTAAGGATCTGTGAAAAGCTCCAATGTGTATTCATTAATAAATGAGAGATATTTATTACATGCTAAACATGTGGGTTGTTAGTTTGCCCAACCAACTATCTGTTATGACTCTTTTTTACATCACTTAATTTTACACCTAATTATTTTTAATGATAATCCTAAAGGATTACAATGTCTAACATTCCCCACCCTAATCTGATGGGGTGTTGGTGAGCCCAAGTATTTTTTCCTGAATTTTTTATTTATTTTTCTTACAAGTGCTTTGGTGAATATGTCTGCAGTTTGTTCAACTATGGAAAAAAATCTCAGATGAATAGTTCTAGCCTCTATGTGGTATCAAATAAAATGATATTTTGTATTGATGTGATTGGTTTGATTGTGAAATCTAGGGTTCTTTCCCAACTTGATTACAAAATTATTGTCAACAAGTAAAGGATTTGAGTTCACTTGTTTCTCCTACAAGTCTTCATGTGTGTTCCTGAGCCACAAAATTTCCATTGTCGCTTCTGGAGCGACCACATATTCTATATCTGTTATTAAACTTATTGGAACTAATTGATTTCATGACCCCCATGAGAGAGCTTCTAATCCTAGACTCACGAGATATCTTGAAGTTGGTACTCCATTTTCCTTGTCCCCATTGAAGTCTAAATCAGAATGTGGAATAAGATCGAAGTCATCCACCATGTTGTACTTAAGTCCATAATCTTGAGTTTCCTTTAAGTATATTAGGACTCTTTTCATAGCATCCCAATTTCCCTCACATGGTTTATGCTTAAATTTAGAAAGGATGCTCATAACATATGAGATATCTAGTCTGGTCATGGTTAGGTAGTTGAGACTTACTACAAGTTGTCTATAATTGGTTGCATCCTCAAATTCGTTCCCTTATTTTGACATAAGCTTCAATTTATGATCCATTGTAGTGGGGAGAGGGTACCAACCCGTCATGCCAATTCTATTAAGTAGTCCTCCAATTTACATATTTTGGGAAATAAATATGTATTTTGGATTTTGATTGAATTTAATGCCCAAGAATTAATTAATATGTACCAAATTTGTTATTTCAAAACATTTCTTCAAATATTTATTCATATATGCAATATAAGTTTCATTATTTCATGTTATGAATAGACCATCTACATATACTACAAGATACACAACTGGTTTTCCAACATTTTTTACAAACAAAGATGCATCATCAAGATTGTAATGTTTGAAATATAGCTTCAGAAGATGCTCGGTTAGCTTTTCATACCATGCTCGTGGTGAATGATTTATTCCATACAAGGATTTGATGAGCTTGCATACCTTTTTTTCTTGTCCCTTCACAACAAAACCTTCATGCCGAGACATAAAAACATTTTCTTTCAAATCCCCATTCAAGAAAGTTGTCTTCACACCCATTTGATGGATTTTCCATCCTTTCTGTGTTCCTAAAGAGAATATGGTTTGAATGATAATCCATTTGTTTTGGGAGCGAAGGATTCCTCATATTCAACACCTTATTTTTACACAAATCCTTTTACCATGAGCCTTGCTTTGTGCTTGTCAAATGAATCATCTACTTTATACTTGTTCCTAAAGAGCCACTTACAACTAATTGGTTTGGTTTCACATGGAGGGTCCACCAACTTCCAAGTACTATTTTTTATGAGTGCATCATATTCCTTCCGTATGGATTCTTTCAATTCATCATGAGAAGAATCTTCTTTGAAGGAAATAGGTTCAAATTCAAAAGATAAATTTATTTCACAATTATACAAAGTATTTAAGTCATATATATCACCTGAATTTGCACTTCCATTGTCATCTCTTGTATAACTCTTGGTCCCAGTATTTTCGATATCATCAAGATGCACACTTTCAAGTGTCTTGATCAATCACTTTGGTTGTTTTAGAGAGGGACGGGATGGTTCCCTTGAGGGTGTACCATCATCAATGTTCAACTTCTCAATTCTACTTATAACATAATTCAAATTTGATGAGGTTTTAGGAATTTCTTCATGAGGAGGAGATGAATTTGGTTTTATAGAGGTTGATTCCAAATATTGAACCAAAATTGTGTTCCCCCTTTCAACATTTGGAATATCATTGTCAAATTCATGATAATTATTCATCAGAAATCCTTTCTAGATGATCAAGTTATCTTTCAAAAAATTCATCACTTCTAGTGGATGCGAGGAATATGACATCTTTAGAAATGATGAATTTCGTTTTTGCCTCATCGTAAAGACGATAGGCCTTGGTTGTATCCGAGTACCCCAAAAAACTGCATTTATAACTCCTTGCATAAAGTTTCATTTTTTACTATTTTGGAGTCAAGGAATAGTAGGTGGAACCAAAAACCTTGAGATGCTTGATGGAGGGGGTGTGGCCATACCAAATTTCATAAGGAGTCATTTTTTGAATGACAAACTATGGTCACTATTCTTTACATATACTGCATACAAAATAACTTCATTCCAAAACATCAGTTTTACATTCTTAAAGAACATCATGGAACACACCGTATTCCAAAATGTTCTATTCATACTCTTAGCTACACCATTTTGCTGAGGATTGTATGTAACTGCTATTTTGTGTTATATCCTGTGATTTCTAAGATAGGATTCAAAATAATAACTAGTATGGTCTTTGCGATTATCAGTATGATGGACTCCAATCCTATTTTGTGCTTCCTTTTCAATCCATACATGAATTTTTTTTAAATTATTAAAGAACTTTAGACTTGTCTTTTAACAAATATACCCAACACAGTCTGGTGTAGTCATAAATAAATGGCATGATATATTTATTTCCATTTGCAGACGGTACAAGCATAGGACCACACATATCTTAATGAATCAACCCAAATTTTCTACATGATCTAGAATTGGATTCATGGAAATTTTGTTTACTAAGTTTTCCAAGTATTCAGGAAAATCATTGCTTTAAGTTTCGAGGAATAGTTGGAAGACCATAAACACCATTCTTCTTCATCAAACAAATATTATCATATTTAATATTCCCAAATATTGACATCCCATACAGGACTTGAAGACATTGTACCTTCATTATGTTGAGCGACATGATTTGAATGTTGTGTAAGAGATGTGGATGTCCTCTTTAACTTTAGAAACCTATTTTCTTCCTCTTTAATCATCATAGACTTGTTGTCGAAAGACCTCCTTATTTCAACTTTGCGATAAAAAAACATGAACTCCATGTCCTTGTTGTTGAACATGTATAAGGGATAACAACATTCTCTTCAACTAAGGAACATAGACAACATCATGTAGGAAAAAATATGAAAGTCCAAGCATCTTAAGTCTTATTGTTCCAATCCTTGAAGGCTTGAGGCTAGACCTATCAACAAAATATACTACACCATTTATATTTTTATCAAACTTCTCAAATGAATCTCTCTAGAATGTCATGTGACAGGTAGCACCTATGTCAAGTAGCCACGTGTCTCTCCAAGAAGTAGTTGGAATGTTAACCACGTCCTCATGCAATAAAATATTATAGTGAGCAACAACATAATGAGTAGACTCTACAACATTACATTTTTCTTGTTTTGAAGATTTTTCATTTCATTATTGATCTTTGATCTTCTCCCATGGAATTTTTATGTTTTGGCTTCATCTCCTTTTCTTCCACAATAGGCACAATGTAGATCAGGTCTCTTTGTTTGTTTTTTTCTTACCCCTTTGTATGAAGTTCCTTCTCCCACTTCCTCTTTTGCTATTGTCTCCTTGGCATGATTTTTATTTCCTTTTTGGACAACACATACAGTTTCTTCAATAGACTATAATGCTTTCTCTTCCTTTCAAAGGCTTTTTCTCTTTCTGCAACCTTCGCAACTAGGGTGTAAAATGTTATGGTTTTCATTTTTCCACTTGCTTGCAGAGATTCAAGGTAGTGAGAGTAGGTAGAAAAGAGGGCCTTCATGAATTCGTGAGAGGCATATAAATATTTACTCTCATTGCATCTATGTCATGCATTATAGATTTGATTTCTAAAGCTAATGCCATGGGATAATCATCTTTCAATTCAGGATTAAAAAGCTTCACAAGCAACTGCATGATTTCTAATTATAAATGAGAATCATATAGATATTTTAACTTCTTAATAGCACCATATGAATCAATAAGTGAGAAAATATGTTTTCTTACCTCCTCTCTTACTATTGCATTGATGAGGGAACATTTTTCCTTGTCCTTTTTTTTTTCCAAATCACAAGTACCCTAGCTGATGTGGGATCGAATGATGCTTCTTCCTTCAACATCACTTTTGATCCATCGTCATCATCTTGTTCGATAATGTTTCCTTCTCAAAATTCATCCCATAAATCATTAAATATGAGTGTGCTCTTTATATTCATGTGCCACTATGTGTAGTTCTCCATAGTGATGAAGACTGCACCAACTATGGAATTCATAAAATGCATTTTTCATCAAATATTACTGCAATAACTTTAATATTTTAATCAATTCATTGATATTATTTCTTTAAAACCTTCTTTAAGAATATGACCTTCAAAAACTAAATCTTTCTAAATTTATAATCTTTATTCCCTTGCTTAAAATATTAAAAAAAATGATCTTTATGACTTTGATAGATTCACAATTTATGAAATTTTAAAGGCTCCAAAATTATTATAAATATTGTATGAAAAATTATTATTATTCTTTGTTCCATCCAGTCACAAGATTCTCTCGAACAAGATATGGGACAGGAACGAAATGAAAGATACAAATCCCACTGACTTCTTGATTAAATACTTTGTTCGACCACCTTCCTGAACAACGAAACTCTCAGATTAAGCAAGTAGAGTTGCAAACAATCTTCATGGTATCCTGGTGCCATACTGCATGTGCTAACTAATGAAAAGGGATGGTTCGACCGTAGCTTATGATGTGTCACATCAAAGAGATATATATTTTAAGATATAAAGATATTGAAATTAAAACTCTTTGTTCAAATATCATGGTATGCCATTAAAAGTATCCTCATATCATCATATCATAATGGAATATCATGGTCAAACTATCGAATCTGAGTCAAAAATTTTACATGCCCAACGATATTTCATATTATATTTGTATATCAAGAAATTCTACAACATATTAGAGTAGGAAAACTAGAGAAACTACCATGTGATTAAGTTATTGATACAAAACTAAAATCACTCAAATCTTCGGCAACCATAATAAGAGATTCTTCATCTAAATGGCTATATGTTTTGGCATTTACACCTCTGCAGTTTTTGGGAATGCACAATCGCTTGAACCATTGTAGAACATAATCCCCACATCACTAATGTGCAATGTAAAAACACAAGACTATGACTTTCGGTGCCTTACTACTGGAGGGTCTTCATTTATCTAAGGTTATTTATTTGGTTCAGTTCGAGATCTGGTATTGCACTTCAATTAGTTCAAATTTCTGAAGGATGAGTTCTTACAATTTTAAATCAAATCCTCTGTTCTAAATGGAATGAATCAATTATGCATGGATCGTTATGTGTTTGGAAATAATCTATTATAGTTAATGTTCAAGGATGGTGTGAAGGTTGATTAGGAATAGTGTGTCATTTATTTCATCGAGAAACAATGTGTTAATTTTTTAGTGCAATAGTATGTCATCCATTCAATTTCATATTTAATTTTGAGTTAGATTTATTGATTTAAGGATATCCGATTTATTTGTTTCCTTGCTCAGGTATTTAGGAGACTGTGTGTGATTTTATTACTCAGTTAGTTTTGAATTAGAAAATATTTGTGTTGTTTTTTCAAATCGATGGGTTGATCTCCATTGGATTTGTTAGATAGGAAATAGTATGAATGATTTTTCTAGAACATTGTTGAATTTATCTCGATTTGTAGCACCCTGGAGATAATTTTTCATAACAACCTTTTAATATAATGAAATGTTGAATAGGATTGAGAATATGGTTTTTGTTGATTGTTAAGTTTGTATTTTAAAGAATATTTAGCTAGTTGCACCATAATTGAAAAAAAAATAGTAATTCGGTTTAGAGATAATAGGTTTCTTCACTTCAAAAAATTTGGCGTGACTATTTTAATTTAGGAGCAGAGTTTGGTTATTCTGCACTTAATTATGTACTAAGTCATCATGGTATAAATCTAGATCTGAATTTCAATTCCTTGTAACTCAAAGCTTACGAACTCCGGTTGACAATTTTAAATTTAGGGAAGTCAATGACATATAAAACCCCAAGAATTTTGGTGCCATTGTCAGAGAGTTCCAAATAGTCAAGGTATTATTTTTTTTAGATTTATGTGTGTGATAAGTATTTTTTGCATAGAAATCAGAGGACTTATAGTGTACAGTAAGATATGAGTGAAGATCCATGTGTCCACTATGGTGGGGTTGCTCCAAAGTCTGGTTGTCTTTAGTAAATTTTTGTAGGGTTCTTTTCTCTCTCTTATGTGCAAAAGTAGAGGTAGGCCTAGAGATAGTAAAGGGAGATTTATTCAAAGTACAAAATCAATTTCAGAATTATTTGGTCCTACAAAAATACTCCCACCTACCCCTAATAAGTGTTACGCAAGTATCATAGGGGACAAAGAAAGCTCTACCACAAAGGTGGCCTCAGAAGAAAAGAATATTACATCAAGAATGAGCAGTATAAATTTAGGAAATACCACATAAAATTTTCTTAGGAGCTATTGTCAGCACAAAATTTTTGGTAATCTCATAGGTAGAGTCAGCAGTTAGAGGACATTGAAGGGATTTAGGACCTGGATACATAAGGCCCAATCCATTCGAATATTCTTCTAGCTAGAATACTATTCCTGGACTTACTTTTGAACCTGTAAAAAATATGGCTAACAGAGGATGAGGTGAGGAGAATGGAAATAATGACCTAAAAGTTGACAAAAATAATGGTGGGTCCAATGTTAGGGATAATGATGGATTTAGTACTTTATTCAACGGAAACAATGACCGGAGATATGGGCCAAGATGGGGACCTCAGGAGAATGAGGAGGACTCAGAGACTACCTTTGGATTTGCAATTCTGGATATCACCAGAAACATCACTATGAAAAATATACATATGGTATCTGCTCCACTTTTCCGCTGTATGTCCTCTGAAGACCCTGAATATTTTTTTGTTTCAATTTGATATCTTTGTAGGAGCTAAAATTATTATGATGATGCAAATAAACTTAAAATTTTTCCTGCTACCTTAAAATATTCATCCCTGAGATGATTCGTATGTTTGGGAGAACATACTATTTATTCATGGGATGATATGAAGTTTATTTTTCTTAAAAGCATAGATGTTATTGAAATTTCCAGAATGCGGCAGATGGAGGGTGAGAGTTCAGAAGAATAACTTGTAAGGTTTCTTTATAACTATCATAAATCCTGAATAGGTAATCTGGATGAGAGAACCTTTAGGAATTTTTTCCCCAAAGGATTAAGGTAAGAGTGCATTGAAACACTAAACCTCTTGAGTTTTGGAGATATCTATAGAAATTTTTTTTCTAAAATAGCTTAATCGTGTAGAACTTATTCTATAAGTCAAGATAAGGTAGGAAAGAGATTTCAGGACAACCCAAGGGATTATGAGTCTAGAAATTATAAACCAGTGCATGGTGGTGCCACTCAATTTGAACTATGGAACCTCTTGGAAAATTTTAAAATATACATCCTAATTACCATTAGTGATTAGTTAGATACTTTGAAAATTAAGAAAAAAATAAGAGGAAGATAAGGTTTCCTTGTCTATTTTATGTCCTAAATGCAGACAAAAACATGATGAGAGGGAGTGTCACATTAATGTGGTGGAATTTTGTGGAATTTTTACCCACGAGCACCCCACTGAACAACGTCCTTCCCTCCTAGGATTGAAATTTATTTATAAAAGGGGGGCTGAAACAAGTGAGCTTCCTCAGTCATCTAGGAAACCATCAATGGAGGATGCCAAATAATAATACTTATCAAGATATTAAGATGTAGGGTTTTCCTCAATACCAACCATGGAACTCCCATCCATCATACTCTCCATGGCCCACACAGCCACCTCAAATTTCATCATGGAACTAAGGGTGGAGAGGGAACCCTTATGTAAATACTTTTCATCCCCATGCACCTTCATACCCTCGGTATCAACAAAAATATCCACCCTACATGTCTTATGCATCGAATAAGCCTCAAATACAGCAAGGGTATAATTCACCTTACCCTCAATAGGTTTCATTACCACTACCACCTCCAATACAACAATGACAACCCTTTCCCCTACCATAAAACACCAACCCATATCCCCAAGAAATGAAACAACCATTCAACCCTCTTCGAATAACACAATTGCCTACAAAACCAATACCTAATTCCAAAAATAGACCTCCTCAACCTATACATAACATGTAATTGCAACATTTTCCCACTTATTTTATTAATTATTTTCCTTTAAATGAAATTCAAATGAGATATGGCAAAACTATTAACTAAAATAAATCAGCACTAATTATATAAGAGGAGTTTTCTAATGTAGATCTAAGAAAAACCAATTGAAAAAATAGAAAATGATACAAACAAGGAAGTAGAGGAACCACAGGAGCTCTTAGAACACAAGGAGCCTTCTTTTTTAGAAATATTTCTTGTAAAGAAAACTGAGACACCCATAGAATATGACTTGGAGTCTGAGCTAAGAAATGTTTGTATAAAGATCCCTTTGTTACAAGCCATTAGATACATTCCTATTTATACTAAGATTATTAGGGATATTTGTATTAAAAAACTAGGAAGGAAGAGGAATAATAATCATACCATTAAATTGATTAGCCATATTTCAGAAATGATATATGGAATACCACTGAAATACGATGACCTAGGGAACCCAATGGTGACCATAGAAATCAATGGAACTTTACTGCTTAATACTCTAGTATATATGGGGGAAGCTATCAATGCAATGATTGTTGATACTATAACATTATTGCAATTTAAAGAAATAAGACCCACACCCATTGTGTTCGAGTTGGAAGATAATTCCATCATTAAACCTATTGGAGTCATAGAAGATGTGGTGGTAACAATAGCTTCCTGGGAATATCCAATTGATTTTATAGTAATTTCTCCAAATTCTACTAAGCCTAGACACCCAATAGTTTCAGGTCGGCTTTGGTTGGCCACTATTGATGGTATTGGGTGTAGAAATGGGGAAATGACTATCTCTAATAGGTCACAATTCCAACGATTGACTATCTTTCCACCTACTTAGTTAGCTGCTAAAGTGCCTCTTTGGTTGGAAAATACTTATGGGAAAGAATATTTCATGCTCTCTTTGTTGACTATAGGAAAATCAAGAGGGCTTAAAAAAAAATAACAAGAAAACATTTTGCAACAATTCTCACCTATAGAAATTATACAGGATATCTTATTTCTTTCATTGGCTATCATCATGTCTTCAATAATGAATTTAAGGAAACTTGTTACCGTGTTGTGTTTGCATCATTTACCATGTCGGCCTTAGAAGAAAACTAAGAATCAAGTACCCAACCTATTGAAATTGTAATATTCCCAATTAGCCCAACCTAATGGGAATATACAATTTTGTTTCATTTTCCTGTTGCATGAATAAATGTGTAAAGGAGGATAATAAAAACTCCTAAAACAGTGAATAAATCAATGCCCCATGTGAACAAAGATAAATATGGGCCATCTTAATAAAGCACCCTTATGTGTGAAAGGGATTGAGACATTTGACTGGGTCAACCATGACTAGATCAATAGTTCTGTCTAGAGGGGATGAACCTCATTGATACACAATGTAGTCTTAGTTGGAGGTGGCACATGTGAAAGAAGCTAAATCATTGAGATGGTTTAGGGTTTTGCAAGACTTCTATCTTATAAAAGGAAGAGGAGGATATTAGAAGAAGGTTGTTGAATATGTTATATTTCTGAATATATTTTCTGTTTAGACATATATCATTCTCTTGTTTTTTAGCTGAGAATAGTGTTTTTTAGCACTAGGTGTTCCTGATCGGGAATCCCACCTCTTTCCTTGAGAGGCCTCTTGGAAGAGTCTTTCTGATCTTGTCCATTATTAGGCATTTGGCCAAGCTTCACCTTCCAACTACAACACAGATCTTATTGAGGTTTTGGTTTTCCTTGTAAGATGAAGCAAGTGGAGGCTAGATCTACTCAGATCTAGGCCAATCCAGTGCCTCTTTTTAGTGGAAAAGTATTTTATCCCATTGGAAAGCGTGTATTGGGTCATTGGAGCTTTAGATCCATACCTTGGAATCAAGCCAAATTGTTCTTAAAGTCTACAGTGCAGTCCCTCTTCCAGTATTGCATTATTTGCAATTGTAAAGTTGCAGGTTGTTTTGGCATACTTTTGGAGGAGAGATCTCTGGTGTTGGGAATATGCCCTTCACTATGATGATCCATGGATTTCTGGTCTATTCCATATCATATTCCGATCTGATCTCAATACTTTTGTATTCGCTTTAGAAATTCCGAATCATTCTGCAGATCTGCTGCATAAGATCTCAGATCTACTCCATGTGCTTCATGATTTGTTGAAAACCCCAAGGGGTATGTAAAGTAGAGACTCTATATTGTATGGATATGTCATAGATCTAACTATTCATGCATTATTTTTCTCTAGATCTAAGTTGTAATCTACAGCTGTTGTATACTCTATAAAATAACACTGTCAAGCCTTTTTGCGATGAATACATGTGTTTCCAACACCTCTTTTGAGGGATTTATTCTGTATAAGTCTTCTATATCCTATTATACATTGTATGGGCCTCATTGTAAATCATATTTTCTGATATAAATCTTATTTTTTAGCCTTCATATTGGCCTTGTGCTCTTTATTTTATAAATTGTGTTATTTTTGAAGCAGTATTGTTTAATATTGATGTTGTTCCCAATTTGGGATATTACAGTGGTATTAGAGAAATCATCTTGGCACAGCCTGTGCTTTATTAAGAAGCCAATATGTCTTTATAATAATATGAGCCTCTTACTGACAGAGAGAGGAGGTATCTCAAAAGAAGACAGAAGAAATTTTATTACACAAAAGACAAAGAAAACAAGGGTGAAACCCCCTTATCTGGAAGATTGAAAGGAGAAGAGTTCTCTAAAATTCTTTCTCAGGCTATGTGTGAGATGAAAGGAGAAGTCCAGGGAATGAGGAGGGAAAGACATGCAGATCCCTCAAGGAGATTTTTACATCAACGAAGCCCCAATACTTCTTACTATGTGTGTGAGCATTCAACCACACAACCTAATGTACAATGTTGGAGCATGCCCAATTTCGTGACAAAGGAAGAAGGGAAAGGTGGAACACCAAAGGAAGAATATCTTGGTGATTATATCCAATAATATGAATCTCAATCAGAGACATTCAAGGAGCATCTCAGTTTTCTAGAGTTCTATCAACTAAAAGAAGAAAGGATCCATCAGCTACAGTAGAAGAAGAGGGTACATGCAGCACACTTTGGGTAGATTATCTCTACCTAATTTTGATGGATCATCTAAGAACTCAGCCAAGTCTTGGGTAAGGAATCTTGACACATATTTCCCACTGCATCAAGTTTCAGAAGAAGAAGCCATGAGAGGAGCAGCATTGCATCTTCAAGGTAAGGCTTATGCCTGGTGGCTATTTGAGTCTTCTTCCTTAAAAAGTTTAAATATCTCATCTTATGCAAAGTTCACTAGGAGGTTAGTGGAAAGATTTGATTTGAGACATTCTAAAACTTCCTTGAGGAAGCAAATCAAACCCAAGAAATATGAATCTTTGTATGAGTTGGAAGAATCCATAAAGCCAACTCCATTTCTAAACATTGTTGAAGGGGTTGAAGATCTGCGGTATGATTTTCCAAGGGCAAAAGCCCAGCTTCAACAAAACCCTCTTCTCAAAGAGAAGACATGAGGGTTCCTTCTTCAAGAAGAGATCAAGGAGAAGGGTGTCTAAATGATAAGGCATTCTCCATTGATGAGGAGAAGGAAGAGAAAGATCAGAGAATATCCTCCAGCATTGTGACAACACGAGGATATCTAATTTTATTGGGAGATGGAGATGAATCAATTGCTTCCACTAGAGAGGCTCTTGCCTATTTGCAGGGAGTTCCTAAGGATATTCCATATGTAGGACATGAGCAACATGCGTCTATGCCAAAATACAATGAGACAAAACAAAGGAGGGATCACAAAGCTGACATAGCATAAGATGATCCACTATTGCTCAGAGGAAAGAATGGATCAAATGCTCAAATTAGATGCACTCTTGCATCACTAAGAGTGGTCCCCAACTTCATGAGATTTCCACACATGAAAAAAAACTGAATTTTCGCAGTGGAAGCAGGGACATGAGAACCCATCCATTATGCATATGAGGATGGCCCCGGACACCTCACTATCTAGTGGAAAACCACCTGGGAGGCCACCTGATTCAGATTTTGTGGGGAAGACCTCACAACTTGCTGCTCCAAACTTAGATCCATGAGGGATTGGATCACTTGAAGACAAAGCTACATCACTGGGGGACTTGGGTAAGCTCAAGAAGGAGGGAGATCTTCTTCCCTTACCATTATCACCCACTCTCATTTTTGGATCTGGGTTGTAGGAGGAGGAGAATGGAAGGAATAGCCTTTGAACACACATATTTGGCATAGGAGGTGTCAAGGAGGAGATCATCAACATGAAAAAAAAATCTGTTGATATATCATCAGCGCTATCATTGTTGAGTAGTTTATATCTGTATTGGAAATCCCAATTTTTGGTGGATTATTCCAAAGATCTAACCACTTGTATGATGCTTGATGACTAGCTGTATGAAGAGGGCTATCTAGACCATGAGGATTCATTTATCATCATGGTAGGATCTTCTTGTCTAAAGCTTCTAAGCTCAAGCAAGAGTTACTACAAAGAGCATACAAAGAATTATGTTTCAGCCCTACCTATTTTATGAATATATACAACATTATCATGAGATGCTTTGAATGGGAAGGCTTTGGAGGAGAGCTACATTAGCATTTTCAAGAATTCATGAAGTATGTGGAGTTGGGGTAGGAACAAGACTCTATGACAGAGTTATTTGAACCATCTCTTCCCTCTTTGGAAAGAGGAGAAAGATCCATGCACCATCTCTTCCTTATTTGGAAAGAGGAGAAAAATCGATGCACAACTCCATGTGTATGAGAGACATTGTTGGTGAAGGATCTAATCATGTAAATCAAGTTTCATTTTCTGATTTGTCATATTATTTTACCATGTTTATGTAGGCCATGACTCCAATAAGGAGTGATGTATCATATAAATCTCATGGCAAACATTGGGCCACTAAAATTTCTGAATTTGGCCACTCCCTTGTTGTGCAAAGGGAGATTTTCTTTCATGATGGGTGCTTCCCAAAGGCACCAAACATATCTCACACTTTGAGCCATGGTGAGATGACATGTGCAGCAGGTAAGTGGTGGGGAAACCACTTACTATACCTTGATCTAATGTAGGTAGGAGATGCACTGCGTTGGTATCATATGTGGGACTATGACCCACCTCCTCATGCTCAAATTTATGTTTGTGTATATGTAGTTTTGCTTCCATACCTTAATGATATGGTTGTAATTTTTATGGGATTTTATGGAAGGAGGATGGGAATTTTGCATGTACCACATGGGATGGAGACTCTCTATGTACCTTATGCTACATGTTTCAAGGAGATTATTGGTTAAACCATGTTTGTTTCATTTGAGTTCTTGACTCCTTGTGGGATGGATTATGCACATCTCATAATGACTTTGGAGGAACAATTCATGGAGGGTTGGATTGGTTAACACTTAGCTTATGCAAAAATCTTAACACATGATGGTCTCACCAATGAGGGAGGAGAAAGGTTGTAGCACTCACCTTATCAGTTGCTTGAGGGCAAGTAACAATTTGGAGGGGAGGACAATAATATTCCCATTATTCCCAATTAGCCCAAGCTAATGGGAACATACAATTTTGTTTCATTTTCCTGTTGCATGAATAAATGTGTAAAGGAGTATAATAAAAAATCATAAAAAAGTGAATAAATCAATGCCCCATATGAACAAAGATAAATCTGGGCCATCTTAATAAAACACCCTTATGTGTGAAAGGGATTGAGACATTTGACTGAGTCAACCATGACCAGATCAACAACGCTTTCTAGAGGGGATGAACCTCATTGATGCACATTGCAGTCTTAGTTGGAGGTGGAACATGTGAAAGAAGCTAAATCATTGAGATGGTTTATGGTTTTGTAAGAATTTTATCTTATAAAAGGAAGAGGAGGAAAACAGAATAAGGTTGTTGAATATGTTATATTTCTGAATATATTGTCTATTTAGACATATATCCTTCTCTTGATGTTTAGCTAAGAATAATGTTGTTTAGCACTGGGTGTTCCTGATCGGGAATCCCACCTCTTTCCTTGAGAGGCCTCTTGGAAGAGTGTTGCTGATCTTGTCCACTATCAGGCATTTGGCCAAGATTCACCTTCCAACTACAACGCAAATCTTGTTGAGGGTTTGGTTGTCCTTGTAATTTGAAGCAAGTGGAGGCTAGATCTACTCATATCTAGGCCAATATATTGCCTCTTTTTAGTGGGAAAGTCTTCTATCCCATTGGTAAGAGTGTATTGGGTCATTGGAGCTTCAGATCCATACCTTGTTGGCATCAGGCCAAAATATTCTTAAAGTATACAACGCAGTCCCTCTTCTAGTACTGCATTATTTGCAAGTGTAAAGTCGCAAGGTTTTTTGGTATACTTTTGGAGGAGAGATCTCTAGTGTTGGGAATTTTCCCTTCACTATGGTGATCCATGGATTTCTAATCTATTCCATGTCATATTCAGATCTGATCTGAATACTCCTATATTTGGTTTAGAAATTTTGAATCATTCTATAGATCTTCTACATAATATCTCAGATCTACTCCTTGTGGTTCATGATTTGCAGAAAAGCCCAAGGGGTATGTAAAGTAGAGACTCTATAGTGTACGGATCTATCATAGATATGACTGTTCATGCATTATTTTTCTCTAGATCTAAGTTGTAATCTACAGCTGCTGTATGCTCTATAAAATAACGCTATCAAGCATTTTTGCAGTGAATACATGTGTTTACAGCTTCTCTTTTGAGGGATTTCTTTTGTATAAGTCTTCTCTATCCTGTTATACATTGTATAAGCCTCATTGTAAATCTGATTTTCTGATATAAATATTATCTTTTATCCTTCATATTGGCCTCCTAATCTTACTTTGCTAAACTGCGTTATTTCTAAATCTGTATTGTTTAATATTGTTGTTTTTCCCAATTTGGGATATTACAGAAATCAATGCTAGAAAAATGTTGTATGTTGGTACAAATTTAAGTACATAACAGAGGCAACAAGTAATAAAAATGATCCAAAAATATTCCTGGGCATTTACTTGGGATTATGTCGACCTGAAAGGAATTCATCCTGATACTGATATACACCACATTTATACCAATGATTAAATTATGCCTGTAAGAAAACTACATAGATAAATGAATCCAGCCACCTAATAAATTGTCAAAAATGAATTGCAAAAAAAAATTAGTGCAAATTTTATCTATCCCATATCTGACAGTAAATGGATCTCTCTCTTAGTCATGGTTCCCAAGAAAAATGCGAAGTGGAGGATTTTCATTGACTATATGGAGCTGAAAAGACCCACCTTGAGGGACTATTTTCCTTTACCTTACATTAACCATGTACTTGAAACTCTATCAGGGAAAAGGTATTTCTCCTTATTGGATGGGTAAAACGATTACAATCAAACCCAAATATCCCCTGAAGACCAAGATAATACTTTTACCTATCCATGGGGAACCTACACTTATAAATTTCGTCCATTTGGCTTAGGAAACACTCCAACTACCTTCCATAGGGTTGTCTTGGCTATTTTTACTGATGTGATACATGATTATGTGGAAGTCTACCTGGATGACTTCACGGTACATGGAAATGAATTCCAGTAGGCTTTGGACAACTTGGAAAAAGTTATTATTCGTTGTCAAAAAACTAATCCGCCCTCAGTAACAAGAAGTGAAGAATGATTCAAATTGAGGGGATTGTTTTGGGTCACCATGTGTCACAGACAGGGATAAAATTTGACCCTGCAAAAATTGAGGTAATTTCACACATTTCAGTGCCAAAGTCGCAAAAAGAGGTATGAATTTTTTTGGGTCATGCAGGGTGTTGTAGCATAATTTGACTCAGCTAAAAGTCAAGGGAGGTCCTAAGCAGTTCAAGGTTGTTGAGGAACAGTTGTTAGAATGTTAAGAAGATTTTCAATATGATCAAAAGGATAACCACAAGCACAACGAGGATTCACTAGAACCAAAGTCAGGGAAGCAACAACAACATTGGAAGTGCAATATAAGCCAGAGGAACATCAAAGAAGAAAAGCGCGCAGCAAGGGTCAAGTCAGGCTTAGTCGCATCCAAAACGGTTCACAAGTCAGGCCGATTGATGCACTCAAAGCATTGCACATAGTTCAGGTTCAGGTTGTGCAAATTTAAGTGCAGAGCAGTATTCAGAGGCTTAATCGCAATCACATGTGCATTAGGGGAATTTTTAGGTCTAAAATGGGCCTCCTAAGAAAAATGTACGACAAAAATAAACTTTACAAGACCCAATAGGATTCAAGATGATGATGTTAACCATGGAGGATGATTCACCATTTTTTAAGTAAAGGGGTAAAAAGATTAAAAAATAATAAAATAATAAAAATAATTTTTCGACTCATATTTTCAACTTATCTCTCCAATTTTTTTACTCAAATTTCGAGCAGGAGTACTCGTTGGATCTAAAATTTAATTCCTCATCCAAGGAGTACCAATGTTGCATACTTTCGATGGACCGTGCTGCACGAAAAATGAGAAATACATAAAAAACGTGATTACAATCATGTTTTTCATGTATTTCTATTTTTTTTGTAGCAGAACCCATCAAAAGTATGCAACATGGGTACTCCTTGGATGAGGTATTAAATTTTTCATCCAACGAGTACTCTCGCTCGAAATTTGAGTAAAAAATTTGGGAGATAAGTTGAAAAAGTATTTTTTTCTTTTTTTCCCTCTAAAATTTGATGATGTCATCAAATATTATTTTATTATTTCCTTAGGAGGCTCATTTTAGACCTCAAAATTCCCCTAATGGAAGGCTTTATCGCATATCACTAATCACAATCACAAGCTCATGAGGAAAGGCACCAAATAACATGTTATAAAGGCCAAAATGCGAAGTGTGGTAAAGTTTCATATTGCTGATTTCAATTTGTGATCAGCCCCACCTCCACTTGCCATATCATCCCTACCGTTATCGCACGTCACACGTCTAAATTTCAAGAGGAAAGGTGCTAAGGAACATGTAAAGAATGTTGATATGCAAAGTGCGGTAAAGTTTCATATCACCGATTGCGATTTGCAATCAGCCCCACCTCCACTTACCACGCCATCCCTACCGTTGTCGCACATCGCACATCACAAGTTTAGGAGGAAAGGCACTAAGGAACATGCTAAGAATGTCAATATTCCAAATGTGATATGAAGACTAGATGTGATATAGTTCGAAGCTTGAATTTGAAGTATTTAAAGTCCGGCCATGGGACCCTCTCGCACATCGCACATTGCAAGCTCAGGAGGAAAGGAGCTAAGGAACAAGGTTGAATCACCAAAGTGCGAAGTGAAATAATCAAGTGGATGCAATGGAATTTATCGCTAAAGTCTAAAGGTTTTTAAGTCCGGGTGTAGCGGTTTTTCCTTTGTGAAATTCGCATTGGAGGGAAAAAGTGGATTATAATGTAGAATATTGGAATGATGAGATGCAACAGAGAAGCGGATGCGATATAATTTTCAAAGGTAATGGAATAAATTTTAAAGTCCAGTCTTATGGTAGCTACAAGGGAAAGTCTGAATGCAGGACAGACTCGGGTAAGAAAACACCCAGCCACGTGCAAAACAATGTCGAATGTGTTGCGCCTTGTAATAAATGGGAACCTGAACACAGTGGTGGTGGACTCGCATAAGTGACCCGACACAAAGCAAAGGAGAAGAGAAGAAGTAACGCCACGGGCATGAGCGGAAGAGGTAGAGTCAGGTAGTAGGTGAGATGATGACAGTGTTCGAAATGCAAAAGCATGGGCAGATTGGGTAGAGATGTGTTTATGCATATTGTTAGGATATCACAGCAGAAAGGGAAGGAGATACATCAGCAACAAATCAGATTCAGCAAAAGGATTATATTTCAAGTTTTATTTTGTTTTCTTTGTTAAGATCGAAGCTACAATGAAGTCCTCGATTACAATGTAATAATTAGTTTAACAGTTTAGGCAGTCTAGGAGTTTCAAGAAGCTCGTGCAGTTACAAATTGCTTTTGTTTGTATTTAAGGAAGAGAGAAAGAGAGAGGAAGGGCTCCGAGTTCTGGACCTCTTGGGGACTACATTTTATACTTCTTTTTCTGATGGGTGATGAAATAATCAGCAATTTTCCTACAACTATTGATGGTAATTCGTCTTTCTTGTGCCATTTTATGTGGTTTCTTCCTTGAATGAAGTGAATTAAAGAAGCAACTGGTCTCTGATTTATGTTTGTAAGTAAGAGTTAAATATTCTTAATAAGCACTCCTTCACTCCATCTCTTCTCCCTTCACAAATTCTCTCTTAAACTTAAAAGTAATAGATACTGCGTTTAATACATATTATTTTTAGTTTCCTCTCTATCCATGAATTTCCTCTGAAACATAAAAGTAATAGATTCTGTGTTTACAACATATTACTTTGAGTTTCCTTTGCAATTCTTCTTTTCCATTCAGATATCAGCAGTCAATGGCATTGTGAAATATTTTATTATTCTAGATTATCAAGGGTTTTAGAAAGCTAGTTTCCAGTGGGATAGAACCAAGACCTAATGATAAAATTATTTTTGTGACACACTTTTAAAATGTCTTAAGCATTTATTCCTTTCACAACCGAGGGATTGCCTCTTAAGATACAACATTTTCTGGCGTTGTTGTCGGGGACAAAGGCACGAAGTTATTTTTCCCTAGGTATTGAGATATATTTCTTGATGGTGAACAAGATTTAGATATAAAATTTGGTTGTTATTATTCACCCAGCGACTCCACTTATGAATATTTCATTAGATAAGGAATTTTGCTAGAAATAAAATGGGAAAGCATTGTAGAAAAAATGGGTATCAGAGTTTGAATATTTTAAAGGAAGTTTTATTTTTCACTATCGTTTTAGTGGTCTATTTTCCCATACATATCAAGAAGATTGTTTCCTTCTTTATATTCTCAAAAGATTATAAGGCCCAAAAACTACATTATTTATTGAAAGAAGAAGATTTTTCTTTTTCTTGTACTATTGATCTTGACACAGCTTTATCTCCTAAATATGAAATGAGAGACGATTGTTGCATTACAATTCCTGAAGATAATCAGTCACAGTCTGGGAATAAATATGATGATTCGTCATCTTTGGGTGATAATATTCTGTCTCACAAGAAATCGACTACTTTCTAGCTCAAAAACAAAGAAATATTTAAACCCCTGAAGCTATTCACAATTCTCTATCAGTATCCTTCAAAACGATTCAAAATTTTGCCAAGTTTCTCTAGAGAGGTGGAGGATATTTCAGCTAAACAATATATATTGGAATTTGAGTACTTTCTAGACAAATTTCAAATTATTTATGAAAATGTGACTTTAATGTTTTTTTTTCATTCATTAAAGCACGGTGCTCAGTAATGGTTCCAGTGTTTGGAAACATGTTGAATTAATTCATGGCAAGGATTTCAAGGTATATTTCTTAGATATTGGGGTGAGCGCAATTCATATGAAAAACACCTTTTGGAATTATATTCTATCGAGAGGCAGAGAAATGAATCAGTCTCTAGGTTTAATAGGAGGTTTCAAAAAATCTATTTCAGCATGCTTTAAGAAATTCGACCTCCTAAAGCTGTAGCTATGGTTTACTATTTGACGTCTCTTTCTATTGTCTTGAATTTTTATCTCAAGGACAGAAAGCCTTGCACTATGGAGCTGTTGTTTCTTTATGCACAGGAAATCAAAGATAATGTGTGGGCTTGTAGAAATTTTTCATGTCATGTTGAAAGAACAATGTTTGTTGAAGACAAGAGGGCCTGTCAAGAAAACATTGGAATTGCTTTAGAAGAGAATGCAAATTCTGAGATGAAAAGGGATTTTCAAACAGTGTCAGAGGATTCTTGTATTGTTGAAGCATAAGAATTTAAGCATTCTGAAGTTTTTGGTCAAATTTTTTTTGCAAAAACTAAACTACATGTTGAAATCCTGGAAGATCATTATAATTTCTATAATTTTAATGATTTTGTGAATAGAGGAGAAACTAGTGGAGCTCCTCAGGTGTGTTTTCAGGAAGGGGAAGATTTTTTTCAAGAATTGGCATTATATGAATAACATCAACAATATGAAGAGAAAATATTAGATTTCTCTTTTCGGCCTAAATGGCTGGCAACAGAAAACAACAATCAATCTTCTCACATACAACCTCAAATTGAGGGGTCAAGAAGTGAAGGAAGATGTCATATTCAAAGAAGTATTCATCAGCAAGATGTTCAAGAAAAGGAGGTAGAAAAAAATTGGTCTCATCTGTTCTATGATCCAGTAGCAGATTATATGAAAACATTATTTTGTCAACAACAAGAATTTATGCAAAGCTTTGTGCAAAGCTTTGTATCTGGAAAACTTTCATGGTACCTCCCTATTGTGATCTTAAAATTTCAACAACATGAAGGCATTAGGTCTAACATGCAGATGTTGGATTGGTGCCATTGGAAGGCTAAATTCACCTGATTAAGTTTGGAAATGAATATATATGTAGGAGTTGTGCATAAATAAGCTCAGAGGTTGAGCATTTTCAGTTGTAGTATTTCTAGTTCGGTATTTTCACATTAAGAATAAAGGAAGAAGTCCAAAGTGTAGTGGGTTTCGGAAGGATTTCATACTGGATCAACTCCCATTTAGGATTGACTCCATGCCCAATAAAATCTACTGAACTACAAGTGCTATTTGAGTCCATGCCCAATGAAGTCTATTGGTCTACAAGTGCTATTTGACTCCATGCCCAATAAAGGATACTGATCTACAAGTTCTCTTTGACTCCATGCCCAATAAAGGCTATTGATCTACAAGTTCTATTTGACTCCATGCCCAATAAAGGCTACTGATCTACAAGTTCTCATCACTTTGCTACCAAAGTGTTATCCCCAATTGGAGCCAAATGTTGTAGCATAATTTGACTCAACTAAAAGTCAAGAGAGGTCCTAAGCAATTCAAGGTTGTTAAGCAACAATTTTTAGAATTTCAAGAAGAACTGCAATATGCTCAAAAGGATAACCACAAGCACAACGAGGATTCATCATCACATGTGCACTGGGACCAAATTCAGGGAAGACCTAGCAACATTGGAAGTGCAATCTAAGCCAGAGGAGCAGAAAATAAGAAAAACACGCAGAAAGGGTCAAGTCAGGCTTATTGGCATGTAGAACAGTTCATGAGTCAGGCCGATTGATGCACTCAGATAAGTGCACATAGGTCAAGTTCTAGTCATGCAAATGTAAGTCTAGAGTAGTATTCGGAGGCTTAATCACAATCACATGTGGAAGGCATGATTGCATATCACAAATCATAATCACAAGCTCGGGAGGAAAGGCACTAAGGAACATGTTATAAAGACCGAAATGCGAAGTGCAGTAAATTTTCATATCACTAGTTGCGATTTGCGATCGACCCCACCTCCACTTGCTGCATCATCCCTACCATTATTGCACATCACACGTCACAAGTTCAGAAGGAAAGGTGCTAAGGAACATGTTAAGGATGCCGATATGCAAAGTGCGGTAAAGTTTCATATCGCCGATAGCGATTTGTGATTGGCCCCACCTCCACATGCCATGTCATCCCTACCGTTATCGCACATCACACGTCGCAAGTTCAAGAGGAAATAGGCTAAGGAATGCATTAAGAATGCCAATATGAGAAATGAGATACGAAGACTAGATGTGATATAGTTTGAAGCTCAAATCTAAAGTATTTAAAGTTCGTCCGTGGGACCCTCTCGCACATCGCACATCGCACATCACAAGCTCAGGAGGAAAGGCACTAAGGAATAAGGTTTAATTGCCAAAGTGAGAAGTGCGATAGTGAAGCAGACACGATGAAAGTTATTACTAAAGTGTAAACGTTTTTAAGTCTGGGTGCAAGGGTTTTTCCTTTGTAAAAGTTGCATCAGAGGGAAAAACCAGATTATAATGTAGAACGTTGTAATGATGAGCTGTGACAGAGAAGCAGATGAAATACAATTTTCAAAGGTTTATATAATATCTTCTCAAGTCCATTCTTATGGCAGTTACAAGGAAAAGTCCGAACACAAGACAGACTCGCATAAGAGAACACCCAGTCACGTGCAAAACAATGTCATATGCATTGCACCTTGTAATAAACGGGAGCCTAAAAACAGCGGTGGAACACTCGAGTAAGTGACCCGACACAGAGAAATGGAGAAGAGAAGATGAAAAGTTGCAGGCACAAGCAGAAGAGGCAGAGCCGGGTATTAGGTGACATGATGACAGTGTTCGAAACACAAAATCATGGGCAGAGTCAGGTAGATATGCGTTTATGCGGACTGTTAGGATATCATAGCAGAAACGGAAGGAACACATCAACAAAAAATCAGATTCAACAAAAGGATTATATTTCAAGTTTTTTTTTTCTTTTTCTTTGTTAAGCTTGAAGCTACAATGATGTCCCCGATTACAATGTAATAAGTAGTTTAACAGTTTAGGAAGTGTAGGAGTTTCAAGAAGCTCGAGGAGTTACAAACTGATTTTGTTTGTATTTAAGGAAGAGAGAAAAAGAGAGGAAGGGTTCTGAGTTCTGAAACTCTTGGGGACTACATTTTTTACTTCTTTTTCTAATGGTTGAATGAAAGAAGAAACAAGTTTCCTGCAATTGTTGATGGTGATTCGGGTTTCTTGTGCCATTTTATGTGGTTTCTTCCTTGAATGAAGTGAAGTAAAGACGCAGTTGGTCTCTAATTTACATTTTTAGGTAAGAGTTAAATAGCCTTAATAAGCGCTCCTTCACTCCATATTTTGTCCCTTCACAAATTCTCATTCTGCGTTTACATCATATTATTTTGAGTTTCCTCTCTATCCATGAATTTCCTCTGAAACTTAAAGTAAGAGATTCTTTGTTTACAACATATTACTTTGAGTTTCCCCTGTAGTTCTTCTTTTCCATTCAGATATCAGCAGCCAATGGCAATGTGAAATATTTTATTATTCCAGATCATTAAGGGTTATAGAAAACTAGTTTTCAGTGGGATAGAATGGAGACTTCATGATAAAATTATTTCTGTGACACACTTTTAAAATGTCTTATGCACTGATTCCTTTCAAAACCAAGGGATTGTCTCTTAAGAAACAACACATGGTGTTATAGGAGATCTATTGAAACTTTTACTAAAATTTTTGCACCTATGTTTAAATTTATCACTAAAGATGTTTTCTTTGTATGGGATAGTGATTTTCAAAACGATTTTCAAGTATTGAAAGACAAATTGTCAACTTCTCCAGTTTTGAGAGGACCTAATTGTTCTCTCCCTTTTCACATCTGTATCGATGCATATGATACAACCCTTGGAGCTATACTAGGAAAAAGGGAGAACCACATTCCTTATGCTATTTATTTTTTTAGAAAAAATATCTCACCTATAGAATTAAATTACAATGTTACTGAAAAGGAATTACTAGCAGTATTCCATGTTATCAACAAATTTAGGCACTATATTACTAGTTATGAATTTTTTGTCCATAATGATTATTCTGCTATTAAATTATTTATGAATAAAATAATTACTAATGGAAGGATTATTAGATGGTTACTCTTACTTCAACAATTTAATATTATTATGGTTGAGAAGCCTGGACGAGATAATTCGATTGCATATTCCTTGACCCGAATGAATTTTTCACAAAGCACTGCTCTAATTCTAGTACCAAATGAATTTCCTGATGAGAAATATTTTTCTATTTTGACACATACTCCTTGGTTTGTTTATGTGGCTAACTATTTGGTATTGAGAAATTTGCCACAAAATCTGTCTACCACGGAAATACACAACATTGTGCAGCGGAGTGCCAACTATTCTTAGATAGAAACCTACATATATCCTGTGAGACCTAATTTGATTATGAGGAGGTTTTAAGAACTTTCCAAAATGAATCTTGTGGTGGGAATTTTGTAAACAAAAGAACTTATAAAGTCCTATATTTGGGTTATTATTGGCCCACTCTTTTGAAGGATGCCAAGAATTTTTCCTTTAGTTGGAATGCTTGCTAAATAATGGGGAGGTTTGTTCCAAGTGACAAAATGCCTCTTCAAACTCAGATTTTGATAGAACCTTTTGAAAAATGGGTGTTAGATTTTGTGGGGCCTATCTCTCCTATGTGAAAGAAAAAAAAGATATATATTAGTCTATATTGATTATGTAATGAAGTGGGTGGAAGCCAAGGCTTTATATTCTGCCACTAAAAATTTCATTGTATATTCCTTTTTGAAGATATCTTCACTCGGTTTGGGGTTTTAAGAGAAATAATTACCAATTAGGGGACATAATTTACCTCCAAACTAGTAAATTCCATCACTCAACAATATTATATTAAGCACCGTAAATCTACACCATACCACCCTCAAGAAAATGGACAAGTTGAGTCTACCAACAATGTCTTGGCACTACAAGGATAAGACCCTCTAGCGAAGGTTATAAAGGAGGTTTTTAGTGTTATAAAATTGGCCAAAATTGTCAAAAAAACATTTGCTACAACATTCATTTATGGTTACGGAGGTTTTGATGGGGATTTTAACAGAAATTCAACACAACTAAAAAAACTTGGCAGTCGGAGGTTATTAATGATGTTTTTTTCATCGGTGCACTACTAAGGTTTTAACGCACCGGTGTGTGCCATCTAGATGGTAGCCCTGAGGTGGTTGAAGGTTCCTGCACTGGGCCGTCAAGGTATGAAACATCACCGGGCACAATGTTGGTGATACAATGCACGGGGCTGTGCATGGGGCTATGCCAATTGGTCTTGGGATTTGTGCGGTGCCCATAAGTCGTCTCAATGCACTGGTATGTAGACTTATAGAAATGCACCAGTGCATCGTATCACAAAAACACACTGATATTTATAATTTCTATTGTTGTTTGTGTGGTGCCCATATGTCGTACAAATTCACCGATGCGTAGTCTCACATAAAAGCACCGATGCACAGTATCGCACAAATGCACCGAGACTTTTAATTGGTTTTTGTATTTTTGTGGTGCCCATAGGTCGTAAAAATGCACCGGTGTGCTTTAGCATAAAAAAATACCAATGTACAATACCTGACACACACTGGTGTTTATTTTGTATTTTTAAGAAACATCAACATGTGACAGTGCAATTATTGTGATTTTTCTAAATTCATTATTCATCAAAAGTCGTCACATCTTATAAAAATATTCATATTAAATCAATTTTTATTAATGCATTTGAATGTCATGTTTGGATTAATTTGTTATATATATCATAATTATTGTGGTTTTTTAAAATTCATTATTCATCAAAAGTCGACACACATATATCTTATAACAATATTCATATGAATTAAATTTTTATTAGTGCATTTGAGAATGACAATGGAGAACGCAATAGAATAAATTAAAACATATTTTATTATATATATATATGAATAATATAGTCTTTTTCATACAAAATGGGACAATTATTAGTATCCCTTTGTCTTTCAATTGGGACACTATGTCCATTACATTAAAAAAATGTCTGATTTCATAGACATATTTCAAAAAATACAACACCTTGCTTTCATATCCAAACATAGTGATCATTATTATTCGCTTGAACTGTTGTCACTGCTAGAGCTACTTCCATGACTTGGGTTTTTTTCAGGAATGTTTTGTTCATGGTGTTGATTGTTTTCTTCTTCTTCACCTCCCATCTACAAACACAAAAATAAATTGAAATGAGTGTATATACATTAGTGAGAATAATGAAAATTGTAATATTAAATAATATACATCAATGTAAATCAAAAATAAAAATGAAGTACCATACCAACAATTGACTCATCAACTACACACATTCTTTCAAAACCATGTACCATGCCATCTTTCAAAATTTCATCTGTTAGCACAGTTCCATAATTTGTTTCCTGCAAGTTTTATACCCCATAACAAATCGTATATTTAATATAAAATATGTTTTTGTTCTATTAATTATAGACGGATCTAAGTAAAACAAGACTAATAGATGCTTACAAATTCCACAACTAATTTATGATATGCCAACATATACTCACAACCCATATTTCACCCAATTTCAATCAATTCGTCTGATGGTTCTTCTTTGTATGCTAGCACCTGTTTGAAGACATTTAATGATTATTTTTGTAAAAAAACTTAAAAAATACAAAAATGAAATCTAGTTAAGTTTTTATAAGGAAGTAGAAATTACTCGCAAACTTAGATATCAACCCTTTTCTTTCTTTTCATCCTATTTTATGTGCTAAATGGGTTCCATTTTCTTTTCTTTTTTGCAAGAAAATTCTTGAAATTTAATATTTAATGCTAAATTGTTTATTTATTGTACCTAATGATCAAAAAAGTCAATGATTACATATTACATTTGAAGCACGTTGTTGTTGAGATGGCTCCTCTTGTGATGCAATTTTTCCCATTTCTTTGACCATCTCCTTTTACACCTTTTTGGACATTCCTACTGGCATATTTCTGATATCATCTCATTCATCTTTTGAGATTTTCATAATCTTCCTAAAAATGTAACATGACAATAAAATATTTAATTTCTGTATTGATATATGAAAAGTAAATATAACAAAAGTGATATTTATAAATAATTCTACACAAAAATTTAAAGATATATTACTTTTTCATTCCTTCTTTTTTGTTGCTGTACGTTTTTTATATTAAAAGTCTGACATGTCTCATTCACCAATTCCCTGGAAACTCTTCTTGTAGTTTAGATAAAATTTGGTTCTTGGAATCATTGGATTGGCTTTTGCATTGTAAGTGGAAATAACGTCTATACATTCATTCCACTAGATCCCTCAAACTTTTGTAAAAAATTTTCCCCCTTTCGTTAACCTCCAGCACCACTCAAGATGAGCTAAGCAGCAATTCATTTTCATTTGCATGTTCTATTTTTTTTCTTTTCTTAGAATAACATTCCTTTCCTGAGTTGTTGGTCCCTATAGAACATTAAACATATGTGAATTAATAGACTGTTTGAAACATTTTATCTAACAATTTTAAGTATATTATTAATGAAAGTTAAAAAATTAAACTCATATTGGATCGATAATATTTTTTCATTCACCTAATTCATCCTTTTGCAATTTTTCCATCAAGATTTTATGCTCTTCTAGTCATAGATTAGAAATAATCTTATCGAGCTTCATCATTTTGTGGCTCTACATGATACACAGTAAACAATACATATTAGTTAAACTTACATATAGTTCAAAAATAATATTTTTTATAAAGAATTTACAAAGAACTTGCCTTTTTTGCTTTTCTTGATGTGTTATCAGTATTTTTGTTACTTGATCTCTTTTCAGTCATTTCATTTTCAATCTGAAACATGTACCATATCATACATTAATATATTTATAAATAAAAATTCATCTTTTCAGGTAAAAAATAAATCTCAAGAAACCGATGTGCCTTTCATGATGTATGCACCGACGTCGGTCCATGGGGGTATTAGAAAAGCACCACAAAAACAATATAATAGATCATACGGTGCGTAGGGGTATTATAAACGCACCGCATAAATAGTGTAATAGACCATATGGTGTTATCCTCGTAACATAGAGAACTGGTGCCCTATTTTAGATATGGCGCACTGATTTAAAAAAATTATTTTCAAAATTTTTATTACAAAGTACTTGCGCGGTGCATTGTATAATATAGTGCATCGATGTGCTAGGTTACGCAAGGCGCACTAATAAAAAAAAATCCATTTTTTTCCAAAAATTCACACAAGGGCCGAATGAATTGGGATTCGACTATGCAAGTCGTCCTGTGGGTTGGATGTCAATCTGAATTGAAAAGCCCTAATTTTGAAATCACAGAAATAGGGAGAAGAAAGGGAAAAAAACAAAAAAATGAAAGGTTTAGGGTAAAAATGAATAAAACTACAGAAAAAGTAAAATAAATAATCATATTTAATCACGAGATGGTTTGAAATTCTATGATACAGGGTTTGAATCACCAGAGGTTTGGTTTCTGATTGTCTGAATACTTCTGTTCAAACGTATTTCACTGCTCCTCTCTTCCTCCAGGTATGTCTCCTACAAATCTCTGGCTGAAAATTTTAGCAAATATAGTGAAATATTGAAAAGTTTTTAGTATTTAAAGAATTATTTTATGACATTAGATTTTCGAAAATATTTTTCTGATCATTTTTCAATTTGCCTCTTTTTTTCACTTAAATAAAATAGAGTTGCACTTTTATTTGTGTTTATTTGTCACCGGTGCATCACTTAATAGCACCACAATGGTGTGTCCATTTTTAACACTGGCACCGATGCGTAGTAACTAAAATGCACCGAAGCGGTTATATGTACAATAGCACCAATTTGTTGTTAAGGCACCGAAATTACTTTTAGGTGAGTAAAACAAAATTTAGTGAACTCTAACCATAGAAATTGAGAATTAGAATTTTGTTTATTCTTGAGAATTAGAATTAGAATTAGAATTGAGAATTGGAATTGGATAAATTCTTGATGGAAATAAATATTCTTCCAACACATTTTGTTTATTGCAGGAGGCCCCCAATGATTATGTGGAGAGAATGCAATTTGGGGCGTGTGTAGATGAAATACTATAGGGCCCAAGTGGGAACTTATGGCATGTGAACCTGTGCTATGCTAAAACGTGGGCAGTTTTGAAAAATGGTTGGGAAAGTTTTGTTTCTGAGCATTTTATTGAAGTTGGAGATATTTTAGGTTTTATAGATGTTGGAAATGTGCATTTTGCTGTGAAAATATTTGGGCCATTTCTTTTCAAAACTACACTCTTCTTCTTTCATAAAAAGAAACTTGAACCTTTCCATAACCTACAACAAGAAAAGGTGCCCCATGATCTGCTTGCTGACCCATGATCTGCTTTCTCATTTGTAAGTTCTTCCATCTTGGCATCCAATCTCCTCTTTTCTCCTTTGTGCTTTCTATCTTGATCTTAAAAAAATTTATACAATCTATGTTTTACGAGAAACTAACCTTGAATGTTTTGGAAGCAATGACAACGAGTCTTTCATTTTGCATTTTTTAGCAGAAGAAGACTGATTTTCGACTACATGATGTAGTTATTACATGTGGAGGCAATGGTTTCCCATAGAAAATCAGTGTAGGGTTGAGCAGAGGAAATACATTGCAAAATGGGCTATTACATTAGCTTTTCCAATGGGAAACCGATTTGCAAGCGAAAATATGGTAGCTGCAGGTATCTATGCTTTTCTTCCCACGAAAATGGTCATTGCATTTCCATTTATAATACAAGCAGAATTTTTACTAGTTTCATCCATAGGACCATAGCTCATAAAAGTTAGATATGCCATTCAGGTTCAATTGGAAGCCGAAGATGTGATTTTATGCAACGTCATATTTTCTGGTAAAAGTTTATGTAAGCCAACTGAAGCTCGGACAATACTCCCAACTGATTTTAAACACATTTTGGAGAATCATTCCCTTCATGGGACCTACCAGCCTGATCAATAACGTCAATTTATCTTTCTCTGTTTTCCTTAAGGGAATGATAAGCCTTCCCTTCATGGTGCCTCTTGGCTTTATCGACTGCCTCGATTGATCTTTCTCTTCCATCAACTTTTATCTCCATTTCTCCATTATGGGACCTCTTAAACCTATCTTCGGTCTCAACCGAATGCTCTTTATCGGTCTCAACATGTAATCCTTTTCTCCTTTTCTACCCTGTCGAGCTCTGTAGCCGTCTGCATCCCTGTAAGCGTCTTTTTCCATATTTTTTCTTGAATCACTCATTTTATCTTCTATAAACTTCTCAATTGAAATTCAAACTCTCGTCTTTTCAAACCCTCATCTCCTCAGAAAAAATCTTGCCCACGATTCAAACTCTCTGCTACTCCAATACTGCACTTTACAGAATAACCCTGTTCTTGTGTGTAGGGTTTTATAGCCACACCGGTGTGGTTTCGTAAGATTGAGGTTTATGTTTTGGTGCGGTGTTTTATGACGCACCGGTGCGGAAGAGTTGTGAAGCACAAGTGTGTCTTAGTACTAAGACACACCAGTGCATGTTATGATGATAAGCGCACCAGACTGTATAAAGTTCTTTTTTTTTGTATGTAATATCATAATAGAATAATGATAATTCTAAAGTACATGAATTTAATTCCATTATTTTCTAAACTTTATTATGGTACAAAAATTCATATTATTCTAGATTTATTATTTTACAATTATTTACAAATTTACAAGTTTAAATATTTTAATAAAAGCATTTAACATTAATAAAATTAAAATTTTCACAGTAATACAATTAAAATTTTACAAATATTTTACATACACTTACAATTAAAATTACAATTACAATTACAATTACAATTTTACAATTTCACATACAATTACAATTAGAATTAGAACTACAATTTTAATTTTACATACAAATACATGTATAATTAAAATTTTACAATTACAATCATTGCACAGTAATACAATTAAAATTTTACAAATATTTTACATACAATTAGAATTAGAATTAGAATTACATTTACAATTACAATTACAATTTTATAAATATTTTACATACAATTACAATTAAAATTACAATTACAAATGCAATTATAATTTTAGAATTTTACATACAATTACAATTACAATTACAATTTTCCAATTTGTCATATATACAATTAAAATTAAAATTACAATTACAATAATTTCACAATAAATTAAATATTACAATTATAATTAAAAATTTACATTAAATATTTTACATACAAGTACAGTTAAAATTACAATTACAAATACAAAAACAATTTGACAATTTTACATACAATTAAAATTAAAATTTCAATTACAATCACGACATAATATTTAATAAATATCATGGTAATTTAATATTAAATACCATTACAGTTAAAATTAAATTACAAATACAAATACAATTTTACAATTTTACATAAAATTAAAATTAAAATTTCAATTATAATCACGACATAATACTTAATAAATATCATGGTCATTTAATATTAAATTAATTAATAAAAATCACGATCATGATAACTATCGTGCAAACATCATATTCGACCTAAAAGCACATTCAAAATCGCTAACATCATCATGGTCATGATCATCTAACAAAACACAATTAACATTATATATTAACATCATCACAACACAAACATCAAATATACATCTCATGTCAAATAACTCATGCTATCACATACACATCTATCTGCAAGCTACACATTAAATGAACATATCTAACATGACCTAACAATATACACTTCATGTTGATCACCAACATGTAAATTAAGTACAACTGCAACATGAACATAAAATACATGGACTATATATATATATATATTGTTAAAAATATACAACTGTAATATAAATGTCATGGATCAGCTTCTGGTAGTACAACATCAATAGAAATACTAGTGGAGGTCTGCTTAGTCAATGGCGTGGACTCGACGGTCGATGGTCTAGCCCCATCTCCATGATGACTGCCCCTAGATGCTAGTGGAGGCTTATGCTCATCTGGCCTGGCGCGAGGCGAACGATCTGAAGATGATGAGTCACTGCTTTTGGACTATCCATCACGTGTTGTGGCTCGACCATGCCTATAACGTGAAACATTCATCCTTAGTCGTGTAACAGTTGTCGTAGCTCCTATGACATGTCGCATCAGGCTGTACATGTCATGCGGCATGCCTCTCCACATCTGTAATAGCCTATCATCGGCTTATATGTATTTTCAATGAGCGGTCCTGATGTCAGCTTCAATAATCAATGCACTGAGTTGGTCACCCAAATCCATCATATATCTAGTATCAAGTCGACCGCGCCTAGTAAAAGGTGGTATCAGCGCACCAGCAGGAGCATGTTTCTCTGCACTGGCCTTCTGACGATCCTTGGCATCTCGTATTCCCTGATCGTCATCGAGATCCACACCTGGATTATGTGCTGGTGCCGACATCTCCTTGCCATCAAAAGATCCAATGTATACAAAATATATACAAGTACACAACAATAATTAGATAATTTCATTACATAATTTAATAAAAACAATTTAAAGAACATGTTAGAATAAATTTAAATAAAACAATATTATTACCTCTATCATCTAGCATCTCATCATCTATGAAGAGAATGTTGGCACACCCTCACCAATCCAATCCAGCATAAGGATAGGGGACCATAATGAAGGGATGCAACTCGTCAACACTAGCTAGCAAGTCCATTGCATCATGTGATAACCTAGACGTAAACATAGTCTCGCCCCTCTTGGGCATCAGCTGCCCCCACATGTGCATTTGTGCCTCTAGCATTGTCCTACGAGGCTACCGAACAAAAGTAGGCCTCATCTCTAGAAACCTCTCAAGAAATAAACAAAAAATATCTAAAGAAAAAGCGAAGTTGACCCTCCCTTGTGCATGAGCACGACATATATCTAAGGCTGTATAGAACTACTGCAAAAAAATGGCAGACCACTTGACAAGTCGTGGATCCTATACTAAAGAATAAACATAATATAGAAGCGAGAAACTAATGCATTTCCCATCAGTGGTGTTATGTGAAATGGTCGAAATGAGAAGTGAGAGGCACTGCACCTCCTCACTACCAAATGCACCAATACATAACTGACCTCCAGCGACCTGAAAATATGCAGGAGAGACTATTGATGCTTCAATGTATCTCTGGGAGTAAAATAACTGACTCCCTACTACACAACCAACTGGAACCTCTGGGAACAAAGGAAAATCCACCCCTCTCCTCGATAGCCCTATAATGAAATATATATCCTCCTTATTGGGTGTGTACCACTAGTTAGGACCAACCTGGAAAGCCTATCGGTGGGCATTCCACCTGCGGATAAGATGTCTCAAAAACACACTATGGGCCTTTAGGGAAGTATTCTCCTCATAGAACTTGAGGAGGCCTACCTGCCTTAGGAGCCCTTGGGTAGCTGTTGTAATAGGGCAAGGGTACACATCTCTCTCCCTCTTCCGTACCTCCTACAGGTGAACCATATCATACTGCTCTGCATGTTGTTATTTTTGTTCTCTCTCTTCTCTCTAAATCATTGACATTTTAAATATTTTTTTTTTATTAAATGAGACATGTATTTAGGAATATACATATATAATTTTTTTTGGAAAAAAATAGACCAGTCGGTGTGCCAAAAAAAATACTCATGCACTGGTTCCGATGTGTTGTTTGTTTGTCGCACACCAGGGGCGGTGCCCCAGATGACATTCAATGCACCATATGCGGTGCACCTGAAATTTTTTAAAGCACCATTGACTATGTATGGTTTCGGAAGAGCGATGCGCTGACTAAAATATACGCCCCAGCACATATAGTTGTGTCAGCACACTGACTTCCTGACAAATGACATAGTCAACGGTGTGGTATTTTACTAGGTTACATCGTTGACCCTGTTGGAATGCCGAATGTGATGCACTGACAGACACTAGGGCAGATATTTCTGTCAATGCATCACGTTGCTATTCCCATGGTCAACGGTGTGACCGGCTAAATGGACGCACTGCACTTTTTTTTTAATTTTAAAATAACATGGTGCGCCTTTTCGTACCACCCCCGACATGGTGTTGATACCCTTAGCACTAGTTGCGCTGTAGCCTGTAAATTTTATAGGCAACATCGCTTAGCGGTGTGAGCTAAACGGCTTGTGTGCACCGTGCAACAACAATTTTGTTTCTTTTAAATTCCTAATTTTAAGGTTATTTCAAATTCTAATCCGCTAAAAATCTTAATTATGGAAAAACGAGAAAAAACCTGTACATTTCACTGTCGAGGAGGCATATTGGTTGTAGTATTTGAAAAAGAAAATTTTCCCACCACTTTGCAAAATGCAAGCTGGAGATTGGTGAGAAATGCACAGCAGCAGTGCGTGCAATGGGTGCAATCAGAGCACCAATTTTAGGGCGGCTCAGACAAGGATAAATTGCACCGATGCTTGAGAGCTTTGGAGCACTGAGAAAAGTGAAAAATGTGGTTTTTGGTCGTAATTTTTTTATTTATTTAACCATGTTCTGGTGTGTGGGGTTTTATAGGTGCACCAGTGCTATTTATTATGAACGCACTGGTCATTTTCTATTTTGGCGCGATGTTTTATGATGAACCAGTGTGGTTTCTTAACACCACACTGGGCAGTTTCTGTTTTGGCTATTTTATGATGCACCGACGCGGAAGAGTTGTGAAGCACCAGTGCTCTATAGTAATATGACACATCGGGTGCATGTGCATGGAGTGCATGGTGTCCAGTGTGTCAATTTTTTGTGCACACTGGTGCTTTCTCTTGTAGAACGCACCGGTGATTAAGAGCTCTAGAGCACTGAGAAAAGTGAAAAATGTGGTTTTTTCGTCGTAATGTTTTTTTATATTTAACCCTGTTCTGGTGCGCAGGTTTTATAGGCATAATGATGTTGTTTCTTACGAATGCACCGGTCGGTTTCTATTTTTTCGCGGTTTTTTATGCTGTATCATTGCAGTTTCTTATTACCGCACCAGGTCGTTTCGATTTTGGCGCAGTGTTTTATGATGCACTGGCGCAGAATATTTGTGAAGCACCAATTCTCTACAGTAATAGGATGCACTGGGCGGGTGTGTATGGAGCGCATGATGTCTAGTGTGCCAATTTTTTGTGCACACTGGTGCTTTCTCTTGTAGAGAGCACCAGTGCGATTTTGGATGATAAGCACACCGAGCGGAAAACATCCACAACACCCTCTGCCTTCTAACCTCCTCTAGTAACCTATGCTAGAAACAGATGTATGGGGTATTTTTATAAGGGGTTCCTCAAAAAAATCCACTATAGGTCTTTTCCTTGTAGTGTGGAGACCATTCTTACTAAAAAAATTCAGTTACACCATGGGGATTGGGCTGATAGGTTGATAGAAAAATTATGGGATTATCGAATAACATGGAGGAATGCGATAGGATATCCTCCCTATGATTTCGTATATGGGAAGAAAGTGCTGCTCAACATATAATTTTAGGTAAAAACATTTCGGACCGCTACTCAACTAGGAATGGATCTAAATGAAGCTTAGAAACAAAGAATACTTCAGTCGAATGAAATTGATGAAATCTGGCCAGATGCATTCCAAATAAATATGTTTGTACATGAACATAGAGCTCGGTGGCTCAATATTTATATCGAGAAGAAAATCTTCCAACTAGGAGAATGGGCTCTACTGTATGATAGCAAGTTTAAACACTTCAAAGGGAAATTTTCAACACGGTTGTTGGGGCCCTATGAAGTCCAAGAATTTTTCGATAATGGCTCATTTAGTATTAAAATCATTCCTGATTATTAGGCTTCATTTGTGGTAAATGGACATAGAATGAAAACATAACATCGCCTGCTCTCCCAATGGAAATTTTTGCAATATGTGATGTAGGATCTAGAAATGGAGTTGGTTCGAAAGGGGGATCCAGCTCCTATTGGTTCAATTTCTTCTTCTTTTTCTTCTTCTTATATATATATATATATATATAATAGTGGGTTGATTTTTTATTTCCTCCATAGCTCACTTAGAATAAAGGGGAAATCTTTCAAGGATAGGTTTATTCCTTTATCCAGACTTGACATATTATTTATGAAAAAGGATATTCTAGAGTTGACTGTGAACATTTCAGACTCCTTAAATTGAATCTTCTGAGCATTGACTAACCCAGGTCCATTAATATTAATGGGATAGTAGTAGTTAGGGATCTTCCAAGTACAAAATTATTCTTTTCTGGACTTGGAAGAATAATTACGTAAAATAAATCCCTTGGAGTCTTCTTTTGGTTCTTTAGACTCTAAAAATTGTATACCCCAAGATTTAGCTAACTCAAGATCATTAAAATTCATGTGAAGGGAGTAGATAGGGCTCTATTGAGTGCATAATTATTCCTTTCTCGACTCAAAAAAATAATTATGTGATATAAGCCCCTTGGAGTCTTCTTTTTTGCATTTCAGACTCTCAAAAATTGAAATGCCCCAAGTAGTGGCCATTCCAGGCCTGGTCAAAATCGATGGATTGGTAGCACCGGCATTATCCTACAACAAACAATAGCCAAAATTTAGTTTAAATTCCTAAATTTGATTTATATTAAGTCTCAAGCTCATGAGGGAATATTTCTATTTATTTTTCCAATACAATTACAATTTTTCATTGTCTTCCATGACTTGTTCGGAGATTTTATACTCAATCTGGTACTTATTATAGCATTGAGAGTTGGATACTTGATATTTTATAATATATATATAATGTCAAGAAATTTTAGATAATGTTGACTTCAAATAAACAACATTAGAACTAATGGAGGTAATAAATTACAATTTATTAGTTCATTCATGATTAAAATAGAATCTTTTTGTACTAAACATAACAAATGGCGAAGAAAACCAGCTAAGGATAAAGATGTCCTAGCCTGTATTATTTTTGAACTCCTCAATATCATTATACAGTAAAATCAAGGTATGAATGAATTTTCATTTAGTTAGATTAATTCAGAGAATGTGGATAATAGAACTTAATTGTGATCTGCCTCCATTTGTTTCAATTATATACATGTCCTTTCCTTATGACATTAAAATTAGATTAATGTTTGACTATCCTATCCAATCAATCGTCCCTCTCATTCTTCTTTGTGTGATACCTGCATATAGTACCTCTTCATCATTTCAAGTGACCAGTCCATGAAATGATTAAGAAATACATAGCTTCCCTTTTCGAACCAACCTAAGCCTATTTGAAACCCCGAAACCAAGAAATTTTCTATCTCATTTTCAAGATCCAATGGTTATTCCACCTATGATTCCCTACACCTTCCTCCTGGATTTCAACATTGTCTCACCTTCGGCATGGGTTCTGATGCAGAGATTCTGCATAAATTAGAGTAGAGTGCATAGAAGGGTGTGTATTTCCTTTGGCATGAAAATCATCATCAAAATCTTCATTAAAACCACTTTTAATTCAACTCAAAATATATATAAAGAAGAAAGAACTGAACACAAAAAAATACTAGTATATAATATCAACAAGAAATTTCAGGCTCAAACCATTTTGGCTGAATATTACAATTATTGACCTCTCGGCTCTCGCCCCCTTTACATAAACTCTCATACCATTTCTCTCTATATCTCTCTCTTTCATCTTCACACAAACCTTATATTTATACATAATTATGGATTAATTTCAATCCATGATTTCCTCCACCAATAACTCAACCAAATTCTAAAATAGCTTTATCCCTTTTTTGACTCAACTAAGTTCCATTGAAGGAATTCCTAATCCCTAAAATATCTATCCAACCCAACTCCACTCATATTCTCAATTAATTAAGAGAATATTTACAATAAATCTCACACTCAGATTTTTTCCTCTTAATTTAAATAAAAATGTGCATAATTTATAAAATAATTACAAAAAACATCACCCCTTAAATCACACAAATAAATAATGAAAATTTAGTAGGATGCTCCTGCATCAGACTCCCCATGTAGAGAAGTTTCCATAGACTCCTATCTATGAGGTCTGTCACTTTTATGTAATAATGCAATAGCCACAAGTCGCAAGGACTTGCTCCCTCCAGGATTCCAAACTCTGTTTTGCCGCTGGTCTTTTAAAGTATCAACTCCATTTTGTAATTTTACACAAAATTTCCAAAATAGTATTTTCAGAATACTATTGAATGTAACTCTTTCTTTTCCATACCACATCATCTTTATTTCAAAAATTACAGACTCGTGTAGAAACACTAATACCCATTCTCCTGGTCTCCAAACTTTGAAAGAATCTCGAACTAGCTTTACATCAGCACCACTCATTCTATCAACCGCATTGCATCGTCTTCTCCAACAAATTCTTTCGCTAATTACTCGGAGTAATTCCTCTTTTTTTTATTCTTCTGTCTCCAATTTTGTTGAACATTCAACTTTCTAAAATGAAGAATAATCAAGAATTTATTCTTGACCACAACTATAGTCCTTGACTGTCCCTATAGTAACAAATTTCTCATCCGATGTTGTACCTACATTCATGAACAAACTATTAGTTTAAAAAATACAAGACCTTTCGGCCTCTTTTGATGCTTCAAGCACCAATCTCCCATCATAGACCTTTTGGATTTCAGTAGATCCTATTTTTAATTGCGGGCTACTTCCATCTTTATCCTGTTGGTTCAAGACATCTATTTTCTTTATGTCTCTAAGGACATAACTTCCTTGCTGCTCCTGATCTTTCATCTCATCTTCAAATACTTTCTTCTCAATTCCTTTGATTTGAACATCATATTTGTTAATGTTTCCTTCTGTACCTACAACCACATTATTATTTGAAAAGTTATAACAGTCACTCAACTCTATAAATGTTAGAAACATTTCATCCCTATCATGCACGGCAACTGCAATCTCTTCTTTATCAGGTTCTGCAAGTTTCATCTCCCCTTCAGGTTCCTTAAGCCATCGTTCCAAGAACTATATTTCCATGTGAAATATTTCCAGCATTTCATCACAATCTTCATTCTCAGTTTCATTCTTCCTCTGGCAATCCTCCTGGGTTATCATGCTTTCTGTATCATCACATTGCAAAATTCTGTCATCAATTTCACTAAAAAAATTCATTTGTTTACCTCCTTGGAATATCACTTCGGCATTTTCATTATGCCTCTACTCCACAATAGCTTCAATTGGTTGTCTTACACCAAACAGGAATTCATCTATGAATTCTTTCTGCTGCAAGAAATCAGTACATTCCTCCTCTCAAAGGCATTCTCCATCGTACTTCACCTTAAGATCTTTATTCATCTTTGTGATAGTTTCACCAGAATGTCCACCCTCTTTTGCACAGCCTACAAACATACACAAATTGTGAGATTTAAAAATACAAGGCTTCATAGCCTAATCTGCTTCCCTTGTCAGCTTATCTTCAAATTGTTGTGAACTATTCCAATAGTTCATGAGATATTTCTCATTTATCTCTTCACCCAAAATTTCACCCTATTCTGGGCCACAAATGGAAACTTCTATTTCCACCTCAGCTTCTCTGAGTTCTTCACATCTTAATTGCACACTCATCATCTGCTCGAGCTTCCTCAGCTCTTCTATTAACTGTATGTTTACCTGTTGTTCTCTCTTTGCGTGTAGCCTTTGCCATTTCACTTTCTTCCTCATGGTCCAACCATGTCCTTGGTATATATTATTTCTCTGTAACAATTCCATCAATAACTCAAGATGAACTACTATCTTAGCTTTCTCCCTCTCATACTCTTCATCAATCAACTGCTTCCATATGCCATTTTCCTTCTTCTTCCTTTTGCTGAGGTCTTTCTCAAAACCTCTGCAATGCCTATCAACAGTCAACTTCTCCCCTTTTGTGAACTTCATCTGTTCACTTGTGGATTTCATTTAATCCCCTTTTCAGCAAGCCTTCCTACTTGCCATCCAACAATGCAAGCTCTCTCATGTGCTTGGTATTTTTCAGTTCTCTTTCTTGGAATCATTTATGGGCAACTCTCTTTCTCCTCTTTACTGCAAAACAACAACTGCAGTAATTCTTGCGTTACAATGACCAAACTCTTTGGGTGTCGGGCTCCACCGATCATGCACCCAATTACATTCAAGCCTTGACTTGATTTAAGACTCTTTGACTCCAGACTTGACATCAACTCTTCATCTTGGATGAAAAATGTACCCTCTTGTACAGTAACGCAATGGTTTAACTTTACTCAAGCTACTCAAATTTCTTCATTTGACCTTAACATCTTATTTGACTTCAAAGCTTGACCCAATAATTACAATAGTGGATATTTTGACTCTAATTCAAGTTATACAATATACCAATGAACATCCACCCTTAATACATTTTCATGATGTAAAATATTCACTCCACCAATTCTCTTTCATAGTCCATTCTTATGATAATATCATACGTTACTAATTATATCATCTCCCATTATCACTCATGATGCTTAAAATTTTAAATCAAAATGCAAACCACTTTTCCCAAGATTTATTTTATGGTGAAAATAAATAAACCATTTAATTTTCAACATTTAAAATACCACTTTGAAATGAATTTTCATACCTTATGCTCCCTTCAAGGTTATTTAATAAACCTTCTCTTCGCAATTTCAACTCTTCGGATTTCATTCTTCTATTTTGTTCTTATCACCGTGAATATGCTCATGCCCTTCATCGATATTGTACAAAAAAATGTACCATAATATCTTCAACACGCTCACCATCTTAGCGCAGACAGTTTTCCCGCTCTTCCACGTAGCTCCTGCTTTGCAATGACGGTTCCCATGCAACACCATCTCTCTTCAGTGCACCAAAAACAATTCCTTCATAGGAATTTTCCAAAACTTTCTTTTAACATGGTGGCATCAACATATTTCTATGGCAGCAACAAACACAAATCGTAATATCTTCTAAATAAAACAATGTGAATACTTTCACATGCGCTACAAGCACCGATCAATCATGATCTCTAACTCATTATCTCCCTTAAAATATCTCTCTTCCCACTCGTGAATTTTTATGAAACACTCATAAAGAGTATATGGCCTTAAGAACTATTCTTCTCAACCTGAATTACACATCCATTTTACGTTATTTAAATAACATAAAAACTCATTTGAATTACCACCTTCATAGTGTGCCCATCGATAGCTTTTGATCTTCCACTGTGATTGGGTTCATCATTTTCTCTCGAAATGACGCCAACAAATCTCAATCAGCGAGGTCAAAACACTTCTTCAACATTTCATTTTTTCTTCATAATTTGCAGGTATCGTGAACAAATTACTTTAAAAAAACTCACATAAATCATAATACAATTCATAGGAAAAAATACCGCTTCTTCTTGCTCGATTTAGCACTCAACCCCAATAATCGATTGCAATTTCACACCAAGTGAAACTATGCATACCTTGATAAATGGATACAAATGTCTGTAACATATATACCGCATTGATTTCATTCCCAATATGATTTCTCATACCAGCAACACTCAAAACAAGTTATGCAAACAATTTATCTGTCGTACCACTTAAAAGCCATGCGAAAACCAATTTTTCTTTTGTAAACCATTTCCACCATTTTGCTGGGCCATCAACACATAGTTCCAATGGATCAAGGTTTCAAGCGTCTAACTTATATTTCTTCTGCTCCTTCTCTTTGGATTTTATGCCAAAATACGAGATTTAAAAATGAACATACCCATGTGATTACGATAACAGAATTTATCCTTTGTTGTAATGCCATTCACTCCTTCCAGAGCTGAGCGCAATCCATTCATCAACAACTTATGAACGCCAAGCCTTCCTCTACACTTGTCTCATAAAAATGCTATACATTTATAACTTTCCTTTTGAATGCACAATTCTAATTCTCAAAAAACACAAAATGTAGAGGTTGTAATCTATTTGACCAAAATTTATATCGCTTTGCATTACTTCATACCTACTCAACGTAGACAGCATTCAAATGCAAATATCAACATGCTATTGAATACAATTATTACCGTATAGGAAATGGTGCGTAAGGAATTAACACCAGACATGTGTAGTTACAACATTATAATCCATCACACAGTTTCGCAGTAGGCTTTTCATGTCGACATAGGTTGAGACTTTAGGGAATTACACCAAACTTGTGTTACTGCTAATGCATTGATGAGTTTGGAATTAACACCAGACTTTTGTTACTTCTAACTTAGTTATGAAATTGAAATTAACACCAACTGTGCATTACTGTTAGCGCAGTTACAGCATCATAAGTCACTGTTATCACATCATTAATCAGTGTTACTATTATCGCATCATAAATCCATGGTTATAGCATCATAATCCATGACGCAGTTTCACAGTGAGGTTCTGCACATCAACACTGATTGCAAACTTTAGTTCCCAATTGGCCTTTACGGAATTATCCTCAGCATTCTCCAATGTTCGCATTCAACCTTATGCTACCTCCACACTCAATCCACAATAATTGATTGCCTCCTACACTGGCCCAATTCCACGATTCCACCGTTGGCTTTCATCCTGAAGTTATGCCTTTCACCTTCCACATACAATATGAGGTTTTCTGGGGTCGAGCTTACCAATTAAAACTATTTTTCATCATACACAGGTCTCCACACTGCTCAAATTTAATACAGCGCCATTGATTTTCACAAAACGGAGTTGGCTCCCATTGCACACCACAATAAAAAAATGAAAATATATCAACACACATGATATTACCTCCAAGACCTTTGATCGCACCTCAACAGGCATGGATCTTCGGCTTCGATACCAAATGATGCATAAATTCTGCATAAATCAGAGTAGAGCACATAGAAGGGTGTGTATTTCCTTTGGCATGAAAATCCTCATCAAAATCTTCATTAAAACCACATTCAATTCAACTCAAAATATATATAAAGAAGAGATAACTGAACATAACAAAATACTGGTATATAATATCAACAATAAATTTTATACTCAAACCATTTTGGCCGAATATTACAATTATTGGCCTCTCAGCTCTCACACCCTTTACATAAACTCTCACACCATTTCTCTCTATATCTCTCTCTTTCATCCTCACACAAACCTCATATTTATACGTAATTGTGGATTAATTTCAATCCATGATTTCCTCCACCAATAACTCAACCAAATTCTAAAATAGCTTTATCCCTTCTTTGACTCAACTAAGTTCCATTTAAGGAATTCCTAGTCCCTAAAATACCTATCCAACCCAACTCCACTCATATTCTCAATTAATTAAGAGAATATTTACAATAAATCTCACACTCAAATTTTTTCCTCTTAATTTAAATAAAAATGTGCATAATTTATAAAATAATTACAAAAAACATCACCCCCTAAATCACACAAATAAATAACGAAAATTTAGCAGGATGCTCCTGCATCAGTGTCGATCACCATGAACCCACATTTTCCAAATTTTGTGTTGGACTAGAACATCTAGTCTGTAAGGATCAATTTGGGGTGAAAGGGTGGATAGGCTTCCTTAAAATGTTTCATGCTTATAACAACAAGTTTTCCATAGAATTCACATGAAGCTTCGACGGGGAAGCTGCAAAAGTCGGGAATCTAAGAATTAAAGCTACAGAAAAGATGATAAGTAAGGAATAAAGGTTGTCGTTTACTAGTGAAAGGTACTTCAAAGGAGGATTAATTGATTGGGATGATTGTGCCAAGTTTCTCAAGACCGCATACAAAACCATCAATTGGTCGAAGGGAGTTCTATGAATCAGAATAAGAGTGGTGGTCCCTAATCACAGCATTGAAAAGGGTCGTCACCTGGGAGGGAAGTTATGTGACTGCTTTTCTTTATCACACTAGACTCCTTTTAGATTTAACGGAAGGATGTGAGGTTAATTTTACATTCTTCATTCATCAAAGTCTATACAAAGGTGCTCGAGGCATTCAGTCTACTATTAAAAAAATTGAAACTAGACTATGCCATCATAGTCTCAAAAAAATTCTAATTGTTTATGAGTTGGGTTGACGTAAAAATTCATTGGAAGAGTTCTTAGTTGAAAATTTTTAGGGGGAGGAGAGTCAAATAAAAGGTCATGAGTGGATTGTTATTTCCCATATTTATAAATTGTATCAAGGCATAAAGGCCCCTCTTGACTCTATTTCCAAAAAAATCCAAGGCCTGATGGAACCCCTGTATCAGTGAAAGAAGAGGGTATTTCGACGAATCCCCTAGAGGAAACCAGGGTTTTAAAATATATTTATTTTGTCAAGAAATGATCCCTAAACTCAAAGGGAAAGGTATTTAAAGCATACAGTGAGTAGAAGAAGGCACTTGTGAGTAAGGATGTAGTGGTAAGAGAGTGGGAACTTGTAATTAAAGATGCAGTACTAGAAGAGACCCAAAAGAATAAGTGAAGGAAGCCTCGAGTGGAGGTCACAAAGGTAGTCGCATCGTTGATAGAAGAAAAACCTGAGAAAGTTAACCTGACTCCTAAAAAATGGAAGAGGAAAATCTTGCAAGGAAAAGAAGGGGCGACACCAACAATGACTTTGTCATTACAGGAAACCCCAAAAGTATTATAGATTTCGACTACCTCTCGGGGTCAGCAGCACATGAGGAGCATGACTAGACAGTGATATCAAATTTCTGATACTCAAACCCTCAAATCCGTCACCATTTTGTTTTCTCCATAACAAGAAGTGAAAATTCCCTCTCGGGGATTCAAAGGAACACAGAAATAAGGAGATATTTCAATGGAGGAAGACGAACCAATAGTCAAATTCTAGTATCTTTTACTCAGCTCTCCACAGTATTACCAATTTGAGATAAGACCGACAACAGGGATATAAGCAACTAAAAAAATGGTGATCCAAACGCATAAAATTTCAACTGAGAAAGGGAGTAGTTTGCGAAAGAAAACCTTGCCTCCCAAGGATACTTCAGCTCACAAAGAGGAAGATTTGAAACTAAAAATATCCAAGCTGTAGAAGAAGAACGAAAAAGTTATAGAGAGTTCTCATAAGTATAAAACGTTATTTCGTTATGTTTGGTTGTTCAATGAGGTGTATTGAAAACTGAATCTAGATCTGGTATACAAGAATGATGCAGTGATCCTAAGGAATAAGAGGCTCATTAGCTGGAAAGTGAAGAAACTGAATCCCATCAAAAGACTTGGTGCCATGAATGAGAACTAAGGTTTCAACAACACCAAGTGTGGAAGAACTATGGTTTAGAAGTCCTAGTTAGTGTGGCTGGAATCTAAAGGTAGGGATAGCCTAGTTTTGATGACTGGTCAATTTTGAAAGGGACAACTGCATGAGGACATGCATTCCCTATGGCATGGGGGGATGTTGGGACCTACTATTGTTACCCTTTTCCACACCTTATGCTACTATTTTTGCTACAACCTATCCTACTTTACCTATTTTTGTACCTGAATCCCCTCTATGTTGACTAAGCTGTGTTACCAGAGGTAAGAATCATTAATAAATATTTTTTCACATTCATTTGGTGGATTCTTAAAAATAGAGATGGAGATTTAGTACATGATAGATCATTAAGGACCTAGTAACAGTACAAAAAATATATATCAAACATCCATTTTGTACTCAGTTCAATACTCTATTTGGTACTCCACTCCATTCGACACTCTACTGTATTCAGTACTCTACTCTAGCTTTAGTACCAGTAAACCATTCAACTGTCGACATCCCAAAGATATTTTCTCTTGTTATTGAGCTTTGTGTTGGTTATATCAGTCCAAATATAGCACCACATATGAGCAACTCATATACGATGAGGATAAAGTGATCCTGGGGGATTTATCTTAGCATAAATTAATCTAGATCACATATGTATTTACTTTTCTCGGTAATATTGTTGTAACCATTTTTGCCAAGTATGAACTCTTTAATGAGGACAAATTTTTGTATGAGAGGTTACGCAGATGCACACAGAGTGAATCAGTGATGAGAGGATTGAGATTAAACACCATTTGACTATGTTTTTTTTTAAGCATTGAAATTTCTGGACTTATGTTTCATTGAATGTTTTAATATAATTGTCATGGATTTTATATATATTCGTAGATTTATGTATTTGTGATCCACAAGTTATTGAGTTAATTTAAACTTCTTCTAGGTTGTGTCAAGGGACCACCACATACCTTGTCCAAGTTCTGTAACAATTATTGGTTACATAGAAGGTGTAGCAGAACCACACTTAACATTTGTTTTAGCTTGTTGCTAGTTCTCATAATTTATGTACTTAGCATCGTACTTAGATTTCATTTAAAATTTCCCATATATCTGAAGGTTATGATAGCAGGATAGATGTTCATTGCATATTTTTTGATCTTATAAATTATTTTCTTAAATACGCTCAGCAAGTTATTGTTTTCTTTGGTTGATTTCAAAATCTTGTAATGCACTTCAGTTAGTACATATTTCTGAAGGATGAGTTATTACAGTTTTAAATCAAGTCCTCTGTTCTAAATGGAATGACACAATTATGCACGGATCTGTATATTTTTGGCAAAAAAATCTGATAGCTTATGTTCATGGATGGTGTGAAGGTTTATTAGGAAAAATGTGTCATTTATTTCATCTAGAAACAATGTGTTAATTTTTTAGCACAACATTATGTCATCCATTCGATTTCATAGTTAATTTTTAGATATATTTACTTAACTAAGGATCATAGAGTTATTTTTTTCCTTTATCATATAGTTAGGAGACAGTGTGTCAATTGATTAATCAGTTAGTTTCAAATTAGAAAAGATCTGTGTTGTTTTCTCAAATTTCTTGATTGATTTCCATTGGATTTTTTAGATAAGAAATATTATGAATGATTTTTCTAGAACATTGTTGAATTTATCTCATGATTTGTATCACCCTGGGGATTAGTTTGCATAACGATTTTTGAATAGAATGAAATTTTGAATATGATTGTGAATATTGTTTGTGGTGATTGGTAAATTTGTCTTTGAAATAATGTTAGGTCCCTATATTACTAGTGTAGTCCCTTATTGTTGTTAGTGTCACCCCCTTATTTTTATTGTTGTACCCCTGCAGTCCCCATATTGTTATTATTGTGCCCCATAAAATCCCACTATTGTTATTGTTGTGCCCTTACATTATTATAGCTAGCCGACTAGGATTATATTGTGACCCCATGGACTCCTATATATAGAAAGGAGGTTTTATGATTTGAATCATCCAATTGTTCATTTCTGTAATGTAAAGGAGGGTGCCCCATCGAAGTGGCTCATATATAAGGCGTTGACATCTCTTTTCTTCTATTTTTGGAGTTTATATCATAACATTTGGTATCAAAACTTTGGATTCTAGGTTTTCGTTGCTTCAAATAGGTCATCATGGAATTTTCGCTATAATATTTTTTCAACGAAGTTTAAAAATCTAAAATAAAACCATTTGTGAAGCAATCCTGAGGAACGTCATGTAAAAATTTCAGATCTTGGTTCACAATATTTTCAAAGATATGATCTATGGAAGTTAGGGTTTTGGCAGGCTCCCGAATTTTATCTCAAAGAGGTGACCTTGGGAAAATCGTCACAACTCTCTCTATGAGCATCATATTGGAATTTTTTAAAACTTGGACGAAATTACATGGACTGTAGTTTCCTATGTATCAATTTCAGATTTGAAGAAGGAAACAGTGACATGTGGCATGTCGTGCAAGTTCGCTCTACGAAACCATTCCATGATCAGGTCATTGTGGGATATTGGGCATAACTTTTCCTTGAAGAATCCAAATCAGCTCATACTTGTCGCATTGGAAAGAAGACTTGGAGGGCTCCTACCGAGATGAAGATCAATTCTTACGGATCCAAAATTACAGAGATACATGAGTTTCAATATCAAGCTCCTCAAAAGCAAGAAAAATGTGTGTATTTTTGTTTAAAATTGCATAAGTCTTGTTTGAAAAATAAGCTTGAAGGGATTCCAAGGGCACATTGAAGCATAGATATCAATATTGGGTTCTAAAATGGCCCCTTAAAAGAATTCAGCACCCATGAAGACCTCAGAATTCTCTACTATGACTCATGAAGAGGAAGAAGTGCAACATGATATATTAAAATTACAAGACCAAATGCACCAAATTTTGTTCTTGCAAAAAGAAAAAAAAATGAAATGGAAGTTTTGAAGAAAGGTGTGGAAGATAATATGGATGCTTTGAAGAAAGGCATGGAAGTTTTGAAGAATGGCATGTAACCTAAGATGGATGTCATGGAAGCTAATATAGATGAAAAAATGAAAGACAACATGGAAGACATGAATAATGATCTACAAGAAGACATGGAAGGTTTGAAGAAAGGTTTGACAAAGTTGATACAAGATATTATTCCTAATGGCGCAAAGGTAGTATAGGAAAATCATGATGAGAACAAAATAAATGTTAATTTTTATTTCATAAACTCCAATGTTGGATTGAAAACCCATCATATTCCAAAGCTCGATATGAGGAAGTTTGACGGCAAGGATCATGTAACATGGATACTATAGATGGAGCAATATTTTCATCACCATAATGTGAAAAACACACAAAAAGTGCACATTGAAACTTTACATTTAGAAAAAATATATTTGTATGGTAGAATGGTTTTTCTCTCGTAAAAATATTGTCACTTGGTCAATTTTTATGGAGGAAATGATAGCACATTATGAGGATACAAAGAGAAACACCATCTTTAGCCAATTGATAAATCTCAAACAAAAGGGTTCAATGGTGGAGCACATTGAGGACTTCCAAAAATTGAATATAAGGCAACTCATATTCCAGAGGAACACAAGATTGATGTATTCATAGGGACTTTAAAGGATAACATCCAACATGAGGTTTTCCTTTGGGAACCTGATTCATTGGATAAGGCATTCAGGTTGGCAAGAAAAAATGAAAGTAAAATTATGGCAACAAGGAATCCTACCCCTCACATATATAAATATGGAAGTGTTGCTACTCCTATACTTCCACAACCTACAAGGTTGACATGACAAAAATTGGAATAAAAAGGATAAAAAAGGCTTTGCTACAGTTGTAATAGCAAATAGACTAAAGGTCATAAGTATGAAGATAAGAAATTATTTTACATAGATTATGAAGAGGGGGAAGAAAATGAACAAGAAACATCAAAAGAAGAGGATATACACCAGGAACCAACCCTAGAGAATGAAGAAATTATTCCAACCATTTCATGTAATGCATTGGTAGGAATTACCACTCCTCAAACTCTCAAAATATAAGGACATATCAAGAAGAAAAAATTAATAGTGTTGATTGATTCGGGTACTACCGATAATTTTGTTCATTGTAAGGTAGCCAAGGAATTGAATTTTTTCATATACCCGGCACCAGAGTGTCAAGTGATGGTTGCAAGAGGAGGGACTATAAATTTCTCTGAAAATTTCCATAATATCAAGTTAACCATAGGGGAATATGTGTTGAATAGTACAATGCTTTCCATTCCAATGGGAGGCGTTGATGTTGTACTAGGAGTACAATGGTTACAATATTTTGGGACGGTAGCTTTTAATTTTCAATAACTTTTCTTGAATTTTTTTTTAGAAGGAAAGGAAGTTGAATTACATGGTATGATAGGGAAGCCGGGAAAGATAATAAGTTCTAATTTTATGACAAATCTTGTGAAGAAAGAACAACAAGGCGTAATTGCACAATTTTTCCCTCTAGGAGTTCCAACATCAAAATCATATATTTCTGTAGATCTCCAAAAATTCTTGGACAATCATTCCAAGGTGTTTGAAACTCCCAAAGGATTCTCACCTATTCATGATCATGATCATGATATTTATTTGATTCGAGGAAGTGTTCCTCCAAGCATTAGGCCTTACAAATATCCTTATGTCCAAAAGTACGAAATAGAACGTATGATTGCAAAAATGTTAGAGGCTGGTATAATTCAACCTAGTCAAATTTATTTCTTTGCTCCATTAGTATTGGTTCACAAGAAGGATGGATCATGGTGCATGTGCCTGGATTATAGGGAGATAAATAAGCTCACTATTAAAGATAAATTTCCCATTCCTGTGATTGATGAATTATTGGACGAATTACATGGAGCTATTTATTTTACCAAGTTGGATCTTCATTCAGGATATCATAAAATTAGAATGAAGACTAGAGATATTTTGAAAACAACATTTTTAACTCGTGAGGGTCATTATGAATTTTTTTTCATGCCTTTTGGCCTTACCAATGCACCTTATACATTTCAAGGGTTGATTAATTATGTTTTTAAACCCTTCCATAGAAAATTTGTATTAGGATTTTTGATGATATAGTAATCTACAACATCTCTTGGAAGGATCATGTTCAACATTTTGATAGGGTGCTCAAAATATTGGAGGAGAAACAAATATATGCAAGAGCCTCCAAATGTTTCTTTGGAGTACAAGAGGTGGAATATCTAGGTCATATTGTATCTGAGAGGGTATTAAGGTAGAACCTAACAAAAATAAAGCCATCAAGGAATGGAAAGTCCCCACAACCATAAATAAGCTGCAAGGATTTCTCGGGTTAACAGGGTATTATCACAATTTTGTTAAGAATTATGGGAGAATAGCAGCACCTCTAACAACATTATTGAAGAAAGATGCATTTTCATGGACTCATAAAACAAAAAAGGCCTTTGAACATCTTAAAGAGGTAGTGTGCCTAGCACCAGTCTTAGCTACACCAGACTTCACAAAAACCTTTATTGTGGAATGTGATGCCTTAGGAAATGGAATTGGTGTTGTTTTAATGCAAGAAGGAAGACCCATTGCTTTTTAAAGACATCCAATCAAAGTAAATTATTTACATAAAGATATTTATGAGAAGAAAATGTTTGCAATACTACATGAACTAAAGAAATGGCGACCTTACCTAATGGGAAGACACTTCAGGGTAAAAAATGATCATGATAATATTAAATACTTTTTGGAACAAAGAATATCTTCAGAAGAGAAGCAAAAATGGGTGACAAAGATGTTGGGTTATGACTTTGAAATCATCTACAGAAAAGGGAAGCTAAATATTGTTGCAGATGAACTCTCAAGAAAGCATGAGGAGGTGAAAATATTTCTTTGTGCCATTTCCATTATCCAACCATATTGTATAAATGAAGCAAGGGAGGAATGGAAGAATGATGAATAAGTGTGGACACTCATTCAAAAGTTGCAGCACGATCCCAGTACATATAATACATTTAGTTGGAAAAATGATTCCTTATGGTACATAGATCTCTTATATCTTTGTAAGAATTCCCAACTAAAACAAAATATTCTTTTGGAATTGCACATCCCTCCCATAGGAGGACGCTCAGGATTTTTAAAAACTTACCACAATGTGAAGAAATAATTTTTTGGGGATGGCCTTAAATCTGATATTCAAAAGTTTGTGGCAGAATGTTTATCAAAATAAAGTTGAGACAATTAAGACCTCGAGTCTGCTACAACCTTTACCCATTACAAGTCAACGTTGGGAAGAGGTTTCAATGGATTTTATCACAAGTTGACCTAAGTCCAAAGAAAAGGGTGTCAGCATGGTGGTAATTGATATACTTACCAAGTAGGAAAACTTTTGTGCATTATCTCATCTATTTAAAGCAACTAGAGTTGCTACTCCATTTACAGAAACACTTCAAAAGCTACATGGAAACCCAAATATTATTGTAAGCGATAGAGATCTCCTTTTCACTGCAAAATTTTTGGACAAAATTATTTTCTTGTTTGGGTACTCAACTAGCCCATAGATCATCTTATCAAACTCAATCTGATGGGAAAACTGAGATAGTGAACAAATGTTTGGAAGGATATATTAGTCTTTTTGTATCTGATAAACAAACAAAATGGGTCAAGTGGTTACCTATCGCTGAATGGTGGTATAACACTTCCTTCCATACTACAGCAAAAATGACCCATTTATGGCACTTTATGGATATCATCCACCATCCATCACATCATCTTTAAGAGAAAATTCTAAGGTTCAAGCAGTGGAAGATCACATCGAGAATCAACAAAATGTTCTCCAACTCTTAAAGGATAACCTAAATTTGGCACAAAATCGAATGAAACAACAAGCATATCAACATCACGGCAAGAGAATTTTTGATCTAGGAGACTAGCTATTTTTACGGCTACAACCACATAAACAAATTCCCCTTAAGCAAGCTAATAAGGATAATTAATTATTTCCAAAGTACTATGGTCCTTACAAGGTGTTTCAAAAGATTGGTACTATGGCATACAAATTGGATCTCCTTGCTTCTTCTCAAGTGCACCTAGTCTTCCATGTTTCATGCTTAAAGAAGGTTATAGGTGACAAACATCCAGTTCAAACAATATTACCAGAACTTGATGAGGAATTAAAAATCATATTGGAACCTGAAGCAGTCATGGAAAAAATAACTCAACAGCTACGAAATCGATCAATTTCAAAGTATCTCATCAAGTGGAAGAACTTACCCACTAGATATTCCACATGGGAGGATGAGAATTGTATACATAAGCATCCAGAGCTACTCAAGCGTTGAGGAAAACACTTTTTTGAATGAGAGGGAAATGTTAGGTCCCTATATTACTAATTTAGTCCCTTATTTTTGTTAGTGTTGCCCCATTATTGTTATTTTTGTACCCATTTAGTCCCCATATTGTTATTATTGTGCCTCATAAAACCCCATTATTATTATTGTTGTGCCCTCACATTATTATTGTTAGGTCGTCTAGGGGACCACATGGACTCATATATATAGAAAGGAGGTTTTTTCATTTTAATCATCCAATTTTTCATTTATGTAATGAAAAGGAGGTTTCCCCCTCGAATTGGCTCATTTCTAAGGTGTTGATCTATGTTTTCTTCTATTTTTGGAGTTGGTTTCATAACAAAGAATATTTAGCTAGCTACGCCATAATTGAAAATATATTAGTAATTTGGATTAGAGATAATAGGCTTACTCACTTCAGCAAATTTGGTGTGACCATTTTAATTTAGGAACAGAGTTTGGCTATTATGCACTTAATTATGTAATAAGTTAGCATAGTACAAATCTATATCTGAAATGTAATGCCTTGTAACTCAAAGATTACAAACTCTGGTTGAAAATTTTAAATTTATGGAATTCAACGACATATAAAAATAATAACAAGAACAAAGCAACACCTATTCAAACAAGTGTGACAGGATTCTATTTTCACACTATCAAACATATTCATGGTGCCATGTGAGTATAATAATTGATTGCAAACAAGTCTATTACTAATACATATAGGAAGAGGGCAAACACATATGAGCACTCAACTTTCATACCATGTCGGAATGAGGATCTTGGGAAAATATCCAATGTGTATTCATTACAAAAGGAAAGATATTTATTATTACATGAGAAATGGTGTGGGTTGCTAGTTTTCCCAACCAACTATCTGTTATGTCACCTAATTTTAAAACTAATTAAATTTAACCATAATCTATGAGGATTACATGTCTAACAGTTTTCTAGTCCCAATAATCCTACATATATTTAAGGGATGTAGCTTTTATTATTTATAAATGTGTCACTAAAACTATTAAGTCTAGTTTTCCCTTGGAGACCCCATCATATTTCAAATATAAAAATCCAAAATGGGGAGGAATCTAGGAGCTATGGATGATATAAAAGGGGGTTTTAAAATAACTTGAGGAATATTATGGGAAGGAAGAAGATCTGTGGATTTAAGAATAATTGGTTCAAGACTATTACTCTTCTACTCTTGATTAATCCATGAAAGAAAAAGATAATTTCCTTAATATATTTCTCTCATTTCTCCCAATCAAATTCTTCTAAGGATGTGGAACCTTTTAATATATGTTTGTTCCTCTCATTCCATATTTCCCATATAGTGAGTTGAGGAAGAAGTTCCCAATACCTATTAATGATTGGATTACTGGAGGAAGATACTCTCCATTTTGACATATATTTTTGTATGCAATCCAAAAAATACAATGGCACCTTTTTCACATTGAGTTAAGGAAAAGGTGTAGGAATTTAGAAGATGCTCAACAGTTGTCAAATTTTTAGAGAAAAGGTACCACAGTGAAATCTGATTAAATATCCTTCTCTATAATTTTTCTCAATTAATGGTATTACCATGAACTAAAAGCCATAAGAATACGGTCTCTTTATTCCACAATTTTGTTTTCCAAATTTTAGTCCAAACCACAGAGGAAAGGAGATCTTCAAATCCCACCACTATATTGCAAGATTTTTTTAGGTTGAAAGTCCCACTAGGATTATGTCCCCATATTTATTTATCTTCCTCAAATATATTTTTATTTTCATACTATTTAAATTCATCCAAAATTCCTCCTAAATAAAATCCTTTGGTAAAGGATACTAGTTTTATTTAAAGTACCAAAATTTCCATTAAGGAGGCTTAATGGGTGATGTCTAGTAATGGGACTCTAAGTAGAAATAATTTTGCCATCAAAATTAAGAGAAAGGAGGATAGAGGATCCCATTGTGTAATGCCACAAGAATGATTAAAGGTTCTGTATGGCAAGCCATTAATCAAGAGGGAGAAAAAAAACTTTTTAATAAGTTAAAGAATATAATGGACACAATTATCTACAAGCCAAAGGCATCATAATATGACAATTGGATTTCCATCTTAAATGGTGAAAGGCTTTGGAACATTCCATCTTTACTAACATATTATGCTTCTTTGAAGTTTTTACAGAGTGAATAATTTCATGGGTGAGGATAATGTTGTCCAAAATTTGTCACTGACCAAGGCTTTGGTAATGATTTTGTAGATCATATCACCAAGGGAAATGGGTCAAAATTTGTAGGGGTATTTTTTTCTTTCCCCCTTGGGAATGAGAGATAAAAAGGTAGTGTCAATAGATAAGACGATACAATATGCTTGTATGGAATTATCAACAAGCTCCTAAACATCGCTTTGGATAATGAAAAATCAAACTTAGAAGAAGTTAGTGATAAATCCATCAAGGCTAAATACTTTCCCTTTAATCATTTCCATTACTTACTTTTTTTAATATTCCTACTTAGCCTAAGCTAAGAGGAATATTCGTTTCTATTTTACTTTCTGTTGCATGAATAATTGAATAAGGGAGGACATGTAAAACTCTTGAAAATACTGAATAAATCAATGCCCATGTGAACAAAGATAAATCGGGCCATCTAAATAAATCACTTGCAGGTGTGAAATGGGTTTGGTCTGTGAGACTGGGTCAAACTTGACCAAATCTACAACGTTGTCTAGGTTCAATGTATCTCATGAAGGCACAGCACAGTTCTAGAAGGAGGACCCTCATGTGAAAGGAGCTAACTCATCAAGGTGGTTTAGGGTTTGCAAAGGCTTTCAACTTATAAAAGGAAGGGGAAGGAAGCAAGAGGAGGTTGTTGATTGATTATATTTCTGAGTATCTTATCTACTTAGACAAATACTATTATCTGTTGTTTAGTAGAGAATTGTGTTGCTTAGCACTTGGAGTTCCTATGCAGGGATTTCACCTCTTCCTTTGAGGATTATTGGAGGAGTATTTGTTGATTTGATCCACTATCAGGCTTAAGGCCAAGCTCTACTTCCAATTGCAGCGCAGATCCAGTGAGGGTTTGTCTGCTTTTGCAAGATGCAGTAAGTGGGATTCTAAATCTGCATAGATCTAGCTTGTTTTGGGAGCCTCTTCTCATGGAGTGTGTATCTTAACCTCCTAGAAGAGTGTCTCTCTTGTTTGTGCTTAAAATATATATCTTGGCATTTGGCCATCTATTTTATTCAAGCTACAGTGAATTTTTCATTAAGGGACTGCGTTATTTTCATATGAGATTCTTCAGGGTGTTTTTATCCCAATTTTGATGAGAGATCTCTAGTGCTAAGCTTTGCCTTTCACTTTGGTGATCCATGGATTAGCTTGCTGATCCATGTTCTGTTTAGATATGATCTATTGTAATGTAAAGTCATATTCAAAAATTTCTGCAACATTTTACATATCTGCAATTTAAAACTCAAATCTACTCTTTCTTATGCATGATTTGGTCAAAACCCCAAGGGGATATTGTAAATAAGACTAACTAGTTTCCAGATCTGAAATGGATCTGATGTTTTGTCCACAGATCTTTCCTAGATTTGAGTTGTAATATTCAACTACTACAGCTCCTTAAAATAATGTTGTTGATCCATTTATGAAGTTATATATGTGTTGCAACCTTCTTTTCTGAAGATTTCTTGCTCTATTGTCTCATGTATTCTACTGTATATTGAAAGAGCTTCATTGTAATTATGATTTGTTGTTTTATATTCATAATTTAATCATATTTTATGGCCTCCTTCTCATACTATCCAAGATTGCGTTATTTCTGAAGCAGTTTTTTGTGCATAGCTGCAGCCCCTCTTGTAGGGTGTTTTTCAACTAGACTAGGTAGTGGGAGATCTTTTTACCACACCTAGTTTGCTTTTTTTTTTCTCCCCTTTTGGATCTAGACTCCAGATATACTGATCTAAGGGATCCAAGGGCTTTAAATTCATTTTTTTGCATCAATATCACATGAGTGCATTATTTCAGTAGGCTTGTTGTGCTATTCCAGATTTGGAATATTACAATGGTATCAGAACTCCTTTCTTGGCACAGCCTATGCTTTCCTTGGAGCATCACAGCCATGTTGCATTTAGAAGAAGATGAACCTCTTATTGAGATGGAGAAGAGGTATCAGAAAAAAATTCATAAGAAGTATGATTATACTACTGATGATCAAGACAAGGGTAAAGCCCCTGAAGCTGCAAGTGAAAAAGAAGGAGAAGAGTTTGAAAGAACTCTTTTGGTGGCCATGAAAGATCTTTCCAAAGAGATCAAGGAGATGATGGTAGATAGAATGAGGGAATCTATTGGGAGATTTCATCAAGGGGAAAGTTTGACATGTCTCATCACTGGACTAGTTAACCAGTGAACCAGCCACAAGTCCCACAAGCTTCACAATGCTCCACTATGCCTACCTTCTTGGCTGTGGAGAATGAGGGACCACAAGAGCAATATTCCCTTGAATATTACTTTGTGGAGTATGATTCTCAGAGTCATATATTCAAGGACCACTTGAGTTTCCAATATTTTTTTCACCTCAAAGACAGAAGAAGACCAAGGCAGCAGTATAGATATGGTGGGTTATTTCATAATCAGGATAGACACCACTCTATGGGCAGATTATTTTTGTCCAAATTTTATGGATCACCCTCCAGTTCTACCAAGGCATGGGTAGAAAATCTAGATATTTACTTTCAGTTGAACAAAGTCCCTAAGATTGAATCCATCAAGATTACAGCATTGCACTTTGAAGGCGAAGCACACAATTGGTGGTTCCATGGGTTATCTACATTGGGACATATCAATGTGACTACCTATTATGAGTTTACCAGAAGACTGGTGGAGAGGTTTGATAGGAAGGATCCTGAAGCACCCTTCATAAGCCTTGCAAAGTTGAAGCAATCAGGGGATGCAGAGATTTATATCTCTGAGTTTCTGAGATTATCAATCATGGTCCCTGATCTATTTATAGCAAGGAGAGTCTACATTTTCATCGATAGCCTAGAGGAACCTTTGCATGGGTTGGTTAAATATACCAAGCCCATCACTTTGCATGATACCATTGAGAGGGCTAGAGACCTCCAAGATGCCTTGCCAAAAGCAAAGGCAACTTTCCAGAGCAAGGCCCCTCACTTTTTTAAGGGGAAGGAAGGAAAATTTTCTCCTCCCAAGGAGAGCTCTTTGAAGAAGCCTCTTGATATTGATCTCAAGAGGGAATTGAGGAAAAAGAAACTGTGTTTCACTTGCCAAGAGTCATGAGCACCGGGACATAGATGTGTTGCAGGGAAATCACACTACATAGAAGTCTTCTTAGATTTTGAAGAGGAAGATGAAGATGATGAACCTAGGAGGGGTCACAGCGCTAATGATGATGAGGAAGATCAAACACCATCCAGAGATGGGAAGGGAACCTTTGATCCAATAAGTGGGACTCTTGCATCTTGGAGAGGAGTGCCTAATTACTTGACTCTAAGAGTACAAGGTTTAGTCATGAATCAGAGAGTATCTATCCTAATTGACAGTGGAGCAACCCACAAATTTATTGATGCTCATATTGTGCAAAGGAGAGACATCCCCACTGATGCTTTTGAGGGATTTTCTGTTTTGGTCCCAGGAGATAGGACCATGCAATGCATGCAATATGTTCCATCACTCTCTGTCACTATGGGATCCTACACTCTGGTGGATCATTTCTTTGTAGTTGACATACCAGACACCACATCATTTTAGGTGTCCAATGGTTGATTACCTTGGGGAAGGTTACCACTGATTGGAAAGATTTTCAAATGGAGTAGGTGGACTTGAAGAGTGGGAAACCACAAATGATTCAAGGCATGCACACTTATCCTTCACCTAGTACTTCCACACAAACAACATAGATGGATTTGTGAAATGGAAGCAGGGATGTCACAGTCCCTTCTCTCACATTCATGAGGATGTTGCAAGGGACATTATTATCTAATGGCAAGCCACCTGGAATGCCATTAGATTCAGAACTTGTGGGAAAGGCTCCACAAAGAGCTGCTCCAAATCTAGATCAAGGAAGGATTGGAGCAATGAGAGACCAAGTCACAGTGTTGGAGGGCTTGGGATAGCCCAAGTACGAGGGATATCTTCTTCTTGCATCACTATCTCCCTCTCTCTTTTCTAAATCTGTGGTGTGGGAGGAGAAGAATGGGAGGATCAGCCTTCCAACAAACAATTTTGGCATGTGTAATGTCAAAAGGGAGATTAGTAACATGACAAGCACTTTCATGGATGTATCAGCAAAACTGTCATTGTTGAGTAGTGTGGATCTTTATTGGAAATCTCAATTGCTTGTAGAGTATTCCAAAGATCTCCACATAGGTATGATACTAGATGGCATGCAGCAAGAAGAGGGCTAATTATTCCAAGGGGGAGTCATCTATTATCATGGTAAGGTGTTCTTGGCTAGAGCTTCCAAGCTCAAGCAGAAAATCCTACAAGGAGCATATGAAGAATTCTTCCTCAGCCATATGTATTCAATGAAGATCTATACCATGATCATCAGGAGTTTTGATTGGGAAAGCATGACAGAGGAATTACATCATAACTTTCAAGACTGCATTAGCTATGGATGTTTGGGCAGCCAATGGGCTCTTTGCAAGAGTCATCTCAGCCAGCTCTTCCTTTACTTGAGAAGAGGGGAATGCTCATGCACAACTCCATGTGTATGAAGGACTATGATGGTAAAGGATTTGATCATGCCAAGCAAGTTGTACTTTCTGATCTATTACATTCATTTGCCATGTTTTTTCAGGATGTGACTCCTAATGGGAATGAGAGATCATGTGGATCTCATGGGTTTTTGCAGGCCAATAGAGATGTTGAACTTGGCCACTCCCTTATTGTGCAAAGGGAGATTCCTTCTCATGATGGGTGCTTTCCAAAGGCACCAAAATTACTTATCATCTTCAACCATATTAAGGTGACTCAAGTTTAGATTTCAGTTTGCATATATGTAGTCTTGCTTCCATACTTGGATGATATAGTTGTATTTTTTATGGGGTTGTATGGACAGAGGATGGGCAGTGTGTATGTACCACATGGTTTAGAACTTCTACCTATACTTCATGATACATGTTTTAGATGTAGCATTTCTTCAGCCATATTTATCTCTATTGAGTTTTTCACTCGTGGTGGGATGGACTATGCACATATCATTTAGACCTTGGAGGAACAATTCATGATGTATTGGCTTGTTGAGAACTTGGCTTATGATGAGGACTTGATCCTTGATGATGCCATCAATAGAGGAGGAGAAGTGCTACAACTCTTACCCTATCAGTTGCTTGAGGACAAGCAACATTTTGGAGAGGAGGACTGTAATATTCCTACATAGCCTAAGCTAAGAGGAATATTCATTTTTGTTTTAATTTTTTTTGCATGAATAAATGAATAAGGGAGGACATGTAAAACTCCTAAAAAGACTGAATAAATCAATGCCCATTTGAACTGTTGTACATATTCTCCTCTGCCTGTGAATTTTTCCCCGCTGCCTTATTCGAATCCATTTTTAACCTCTGTCGTGGCCTAAAATCTCATGACCCCGCTTGATATTAATATCCCCGCCCAAAAATATACTTTACGGTAGTTAAAAAACCCAAATTTGAATGATCGGGCCGAGATTCTTAAGAGTTTGACTCCCTCCCGCTTCAGCTTCCATATGACCCGAGTCTGAAAACCATAGTTCAAAGCAAAAAAGGGGGCCTATTGTCTTAACGATCGGATACAATGCTAGCCGTCCGATCTGGCTCAAATCAACGGCGCAGAAATCAGCTTATACGAAGGGCCCGCGCGCATCGAATCGTCTGTATTTCATGACCCACCATTTCACTGTCCCCCGATGCAAGCGCAGCCGTTGATCTCGTTCTGAGATTGAACGGTCCTAGGTCGATCGTAGTCCCGCCCCCAATCGCAATCGAAACTTCTAAAATGTACCACCCCCCGGTCTCCCTGCTCCATCTTCCGATTGTGATCCTCGATTTGGGTCCCCACCTCCTGCGGTCGTGTCATCGTAATTCTTGAGTGTACGCCGTGTTCTTCCTCCACCATCCATATGTTTTGATGACGTGTCCTGAGCCTTTGCTCTGTTCGTCCATTATCACTTCATTCTATTCTGCATTGTCATCCCCCTGTTTCTCCATTATATTTGTGTGTTTCCCGTCACCCTGCATCTCCTTAATATCTCACCTAGTCTGCATTACCGATTCCATGGCCACGGTTGTATCCACACTCCCTGTCACCGAGTCATTTTTCTCTAACGATTTGCGGGTTTTGCAGGTTTTAAAACGACTTAGTTGGCGCTTTAACTTGCCGCCTCTATTGCAAAAATATGGAACATACTAAAGGACATATCCTACTGGAAAAATTAAGGAAAGAAGCCGAGGGTAGGTGGGAGAGGTGACCTACATTAAAGAAAGCGTAGATGTGGATTCTCAGAACTCTCCAGACGTGTCCTCCCCGCATTAAAGATCCAAGATTCAAATCCATAGCCAAGGGCCGAGAGTACAGTACAGAAACCCAGATTATTTCAGATATCTTACGGCAGCAGATTTTCCTCCAGCCGCGGGAAACATGTTGTATATATTTTATTATTTCGGTCTTATATTTAAAGAGATTTTTATCTCCCAGCATTTACTTCTTTAGATAGACTGTTAGGTATATTCATTTATAGTCAGTCATTCACAGAGAAGGCGCGAATGTTTTCCGCCATTTTAGTTCAAACTGAGTCATTAATTATGCCTGGTCTCCCTCCTCCTCGAGAAGTTTCTGCCTTCTCTATAAATACTCAGAAATAAGATTTTTAAAGGGTTCCAGATTTCTATCAGCAGACTGTGCAGCGAGAAGACTTCTGTATACATTGTTGTAATATTTATGTGTGAAGCTTCAGAGCCCGTAGGGTCCCAGTGAGGAGGGGTTATAACTGTATTGAGAATTCTGATCTATGGTATCTCACAGTATGTAATTTCTCTTATGTGTTAATACATTATATCATTTCATGTTATTTGTCTTCTTGTATCATGTTCTAGAATGCGAGTGGCTCACTAGTTTGCAGTAAGGATTCATCTTAAGTGGTGCCCTTTCTGGAATTAGTCAAGCGCTTTAAATAGGCCTAGTCATGATATATTGTTCCATATTCACTCTTTCCATATTTTCTGCTATATTAGTGGCTTAAGGATTCGTAAATTGGTGCGCCCTTGTATGCCAGCTAATATCTCCTTATGTTTCATCACTGCACTCACTCCCTGATATCTGATTTCTGTGATATATTATTTGAATCGGCCCTCTTTACGGTAAGCGGTCTCTTAACTGTCTGATGCTATCATGCTGAAGTTTTGCATCATGTTCCTACATTATTCTTATCCTTTTGTCAGCTTCTGAGAGAGATTGGTCCCATTCAAAACTAATTTCCTTGTTTAGAACAAGAGATAGTAAGCGAGTTCTTGGACTGACAACCCAAACTAAAGGAGCTCCTTGCTATATTAAGATGTCCTAGGCACTGGTCTATAGCAACTCTAGGCTGTCTCTAGGAGGGTGACAAAATCATCCACAACATGAACAAAGATAAATCAGGGCCATGTAAATAAATCACTTGCAGGTGTGAAAGGGGTTTGAGCTGTGAGACTAGGTCAACCTTGACCAAATCTATAGCGTTGTCTAGGTTCAATGTATCTCATGAAGGGACAACGCAGTTCTAGAAGGAGGCACCTCATGTGAAAGGAGCTAACTCATCAAGGTGGTTTAGGGTATGCAAAGGCTTTCATCTTATAAAAGGAAGGGGAAGGCAACAAGAGGAGTTTGTTGATTGATTATTTTTTTGAGTATCTTGTCTGCTTAGACAAATACTATTCTCTTTTTTTTAGTAGAGAATTTTGCTTCTTAGCACTTGGAGTTCCTATGCAGGGATTTCACTTCTTCTTTTGAGGATTCTTGGAGGATTAGTTGCTGATTTGATCCACTATCAAGCTTGAGGCCAAGCTCTACTTCCAATTGTAGCACAAATCTAGTGAGGGTTTGTCTGCTTTTGCAAGCTACAACAAGTGGGATTCTAGATCTGTAGAGATCTAGCTTGTTTTGGGAGCCTCTTCTCATGGAGTGTGTCTTTTAAACTCCTAGAAGAGTGCCTCACCTGTTTTTTCTTCAGATCTATATCTTTGCAGCTGGCCATCTATGTTATTCAAGCTACATAGTAGTTTTTATTAAGGGACTATGATATTTTCATATGAGATTCTTCAGGGTGTTTTGATCCCAATTTTGATGAGATATCTCTGGTGCTGGGCTTTGCCTTTTACTTTGGTGATCCATGGATTAGTGTGCTGATCCATGTTCTGTTTATATCTGGTCTATTGTAATGTAAATTCATATTTAGAAATTACTGCAACATTTTACAGATTTGCAATTTAAAACTCAGATCTACTCTTTTTTATGCATGATTTGGTCAAAACCCCAAGGGGATCTTGTAAATAATACTATCTAGTTTCTAGATCTGAAATGGATTTGATGTTTTGTCCACATATCTTTCCTAGATCTAAGTTGTAATATTCAGTTGCTGTAACTCCTTAAAATAACATTTTTGAGCCATTTCTGCAATTATATATGTGTTGCAACCTTCTTTTCTAAAGATTTCTTGATCTATTGTCTCATGTATTCTACTGTATATTGAAAGAGCTTCATTGTAATTATGATTTTCTATTGTATATTCATAATTTAATCATATTTGATGGCCTCATGCTCATACTATCCAAGACTGCATTATTTCTGAACCAGTTTGTTGCGCATAGTTGCAGCCCCTCTTGTAGGGTGTTTTTCAGCTAGACTAGGTGGTGGGAGATCTATTTACAACACCTATTTTGATTTTTTTTTCTCCCCTTTTGGATCTAGACTCCAGATCTACTAATCTAAGGGATCCAAGGGCTGTAAATTCATTTCTGTACATCAATTTCCCAGGAGTGTGTTATTTCAGCAAGCTTGTTGTGCTATTCCAGATTCGAAATATTACACTTTACCATTTCGGATAGGGTATTTTAGTTAATAAGAAATTCACTTTCTTCATTAGAGACTAGGGAGGAAATGTGTTGGGTATATTTTTGGATGGTAGCACAAAAATCACTTTGGATTTTGAAAAGAAGAGAGAGATAATAGGTGATTAATTCTTTCTGAATGTCCTTATGATATTCCAATTGATTTCCTTGTGTGTAGTTGATACAAGATATGTAACTATTTTGTCAAGCATCATAGAGCAGTGAAATAATTTGGTGTCTTTTCCCCCTCCTTCAAACATTACACTCTTTACTTTTGTCTCCAAATTATTTCCTCCTAGTTGTTTCTTTCTTTAACTTGTTCTTAGATATAAGTGTCTTGAATGACAAGCTCATTTATTCTTCCCTCATGAATGACTCTTTCGAAATTTTTCCATTTGTAGTGTGACATCTTCCTGAACTTGGAAAATATCCCCAAATTCCTTTTTATTTCATTCTCTTAGGTGAGCTTCGAGGTATTTTAATTTATTTTAAAATTAGTCATGTTGGTATCATTTTCCATAAAGGCTTCCTACAACCACTTTGGAATACTGTAGTAGAAGCAGGAGTGTTGCAAACAAAAGGATGTAAATTAGAAGGGGTGATTTTTGGGGTTACCTTACCAGTCCAATCTTAAGTAGATGGGCCAATGATCTGAACCATGGCTAGATAAGATTGTGGCTTATAGGAAAATGATTGAGATCATTATTGATTCAAAAATTAAGAATCAATAGTCTATGTGCAATTTGGTATGATCCCCCCATCTTATTATTCCAAGTGTGCATGTTATTGGAATTTTCCAGGTCTATCGCCTGAAGGTTTTGGAAACATTAAAAATTTTAGGATTTTCTTCTGTTCCCAAGTTATAATATTGTATCTTAGTGTCAGTAGGAAAAATTATGGGCTTAAAACAACATCATTACTATAAAAAAATCTCTCTAGGGGGACTAAGCCTCTGGGAATAAGATTTTTATTTAACTTAATAATTTCTTGTCCAACTATAGTATTCAAAAAAATATTTGGATCTATGTTTACATCTGTCTTTAAATCTTCATTTTTATCAACATGAGTGTTTACAAATTCATATGTCATTTCTAAGAATATCTTGATCCATTGGTAATACTCAAAAATATGTCAGTGCTTGATATTTTTTGGAATAGAGGGCCTATGTCTGACATTTATTTCATACTTATTATTTGGATGAATAAGAATTCTAAAAACACTAAGAGAAGTAGCTAGGGAATTTTATATACCATTTTCTTCTCTAGAAATAATAGAAATTTTATTTTCGAAGAAGAAATTATCAAACAAGTCCCATACCTCATTCCGATGGGCCCTCATGCTCAGATGTTTAGTTTGATATGTACCATTGGCTTTCTTTATAACCAAATTATAATATTCGAAGACATAAATTATTTTTTCCTTTTTTTCTTTAGGTAAATTCAATGCAATAATCAGAGCCTCATACTCTGCAATTTTATTGGTGCATTCAAAATAAAATTTAAAGGGATGTAACTGACCGCTAAAATCTGGTGGAATAAGCCAAATACATGCCCCTAAACCATCATTGCAAATAGACCCATCTAAATACATGTTCCAAATCCCATTATCATCGACTACCAGTATTTTTTTCTTCGTGAATTTCATCTTCAATGTGTTTTTTGTTGTTATTCTTGAAGATGAAAGTCATTATATAAAATTGTAGACGCAAGGTAAGTTTCAACTGCATTAATGGGAATATTGTAAGGCTTAGTTTGACTATTTACCACATATTCCATTTTAACCTCTCTATAAATAATTCTATGTTCACTGAAAACAAGGATAGAGGCATAAGACATGTCCATTTGAAGAGTACCCTTGAACTTAGTTTATCGTGACCATAATAAAAAAATTCCAAACTAATTTGGAATGTCTACTACTACCACATCCATCACTATACTCTTGGCAAGGATTTGGGTGTGTGTCATAACTAGGTTCTTCATTAGTCCCAAACATTTAAACTTTACTGAGTAAAAAGAGAATAAATCCTTATAATGTTTGGTGATATCAAGTCCTAAGTTTTCCATAACATATTTGGGCATCAAGCTATATGATACTTCCAAGTCCAACATAGAATTATGAAGAACCATATTATGAATATTAAAAATAATGTAAAAATTAGGAACATCTTCATTTACTTCAACTACATGTGGGCCAAACAAAAATGAAGGAGAATCATCTTGTATGTTTAAAGAGTCTTGAGAATTAATACCCGATGACTAACCTCCATATGATCCTTTAATAATTTTAATGATTTGTTCCTTATATTGTACATTATTTAATAATTCATAAAATGGGATTAGGATCCTGATCGTATTTATGTAATTTTCCAAGCTAAAAGACAACTATACCTTCTCCAATTCTTTCCCAAATCTCTTGGCTTCATCAACTTTCATAGGTAGACCTTTCTTTGGATCTTCTTGTGGCTACTCTGTTGAAGGATTTTCTAGAGGAGCCTTGAAAACGACATTTTTTCTCATGAGATTATACTTCCTTTAAAAATCAACAACTAAATTGTTATAACCCTGCTGATATACCTCTTATTCAACCATTTATTGAAATTTTCCCCTTCCTTGTGATAGTTTAGTTGATCTATCATTCTCTTCTTTAGTTAGGTATACCTTGGTTGCATCCTCATTGAGGAAATTAATTTTCTCTTCATATTCCTCTGCATTTTCCTCACCTAAAAAAATTTTGTACGAAAATAGGTCTCACTGCGTGTTGATCTTCAAGTTTTTTCTGATCTCGTTGGCGAAGTTGAGAACCTGGAGGCCTTCTAAAGTTGGGATTTTTTATTTTTGGTTGAGTTTCATTCCTAGGGGAGTCAATATATCAACCAACTTCTCCATTGTTTTCAACATGATATCAAAATTTTTATCTATGGAAGAAGAGGGTTCATCTTTGACTCCTTTCCTTTCATACGTCATCTTCATATTTTTGCCATCAAATTTGTTTCTACTCGTATGGATTTATTCTGCATTTCTACCAATGTAGAACAAATTCTCTCTCTTAACTAGAAAGAAAACTAAAAAAAAAATGCATCGGGATAATGGAGCAGAGCCAATTTAGGAGGGGGGTTTAATATCATCTGGAATTACGTTATATACCTTATTGAATCTAGAAGAAAAGTCAGGAACTTATTCACCTTGATTTATTTTCAAAATATCATATTCATATAGGATATGTAAAGTCCTTTTCTTATCCTCCCATCTCGTAAGAAAAATTTTCTCAAACTTCTAGATATTTGTAATGCTTCCTACTGGAAGACGTATGAATCACTTGTTCACTTCACTTAAGAAAATTTGGGTAAACAACCTTATTTTGACATCTTTTGTAATTCCTCCTAGTCTGTCAAATATAACAATACGCTAAGTATAATTTTGAGGAAGTTCATGTAATGGTGCTTGAAGTACAAGGGGAGAAATATGATGGCCATAGATACTTTAAATGAAGTTAAATTAATTACAACGCTATGGATTTGAACAATAGGTTAAAAAGGAACATAAATTATTGTTATAGAAACCAAAGGAGCAGTAGTATGAAATATAACAAAAGTAGCTAGAGAAGAAAAAGGTGGAGTATGGAAAAGAAAAGTGACAGACTTGGATAAATCTAACTCGAGTTCCTGAACAAGACATTCCATTATTCTTTATTTAAAAAAATCAATTGGATCGGTATGAGTAAGAGTACTTATGTATTCCAATTAATGTTTGAGTCTAGAAATTAAGCTACTACAAAAAATGTCTCGATCTTGTTGTGATAAACTGGGCTCTTGAGAGGAAAAAACTGGAATATAAGACTTAAATATTCTTTCATCAAATATTGTGTCCAAAATATCATATTCTGACTCTGATCTAAACAAACTCTTCTCAAATTCTATATCAAATCTGATATATTATATGGGCTTAACCTCTTTAGGTAAAGAAAAATATCTTCCTAAATGAACATTACCTAGTTCGTTTGTTGATATTTTCTTCTTGAAGATATTCTCTAGACTTGAAAGAGGCTCTGGTGGATCAGGATCAAGATGTATCCTAGTGTAGACTCTTCTATGAGCCAAAATTCCCAGTGGAATCACCTTGAGCTTCAAATTGTGTTGGAGTCACTAAGGAAAATTAACCAACCAACTTAAACTTCTAATTTGTGTTTTCCTTAAGAAAATAGATCTCAATAAAACTAATCATTTAGGGAAAAAATAAATTCTTCATTTCCTCGAAAACAACACCATTATGTTATCACTCAGAAATTACCCTGGTTGTGCAAAGAAAAACTGAGGAAGCCTTCAAACCAATTTTAGATTGAAATTTGGCCCTTCAATATAGAGATGGATTTCTCTATGACTCTGCTACTCAAGGTCACTACAATATAGGTTCACTAATACAATCACTGGCCAGATTTGGAAAATGAGGACCTTGGTTTGGAAATATGGAAATGAGACCATTGGGCATGGAGTCTCTAACATAAATAGATATTTTCTAATCACAAGTCACATGAACAGTTCTAAACAAAGGACATATAAATCATGATTTCTTTTAAAAATTATTAATTTAGGTATCGTAGCAGACTACAGAAAATGAAATATTAAACACAAAGCACTAACAAAGTGATTTCTGCAATTACTTTAGAATGAAAAACAAATAAGTATTTGAATAACATGAATCTAATCATTCAACACGAATTCTAATCCATCTAGTTTTTATAACATTGAAGATTAATGATAAAATGGGTGGCTAATGGGAAAATCAACACAATAGGAAAACATAAAGGAAACCATTCACAAATGAATATCTTAAATTGCTCATATAACATGGCTCTTATCAAAATATATTTATCTCCAAAGTTTTCAGCAATACAGAAAAGGTTTTTTCTCTTTCTCAGAAATTATGAACCCTCGGTCCTCTTTCATGATCTTCTTTATAGAATATTTACAAAATTGTAACCAAGTCATTAGGAAATTTTAATTACAAAAATCTTAAATATCTACATAATATCCCTTAACTAGGATCAAATACATTGTACAAAAGATTCTTTAATGCATGTTTGTTTAACCATAAAGTTGAATGATAAGAAGTTGTATTTGGAAGTTGAAACGTAGTTGAAAAAATTCTTAAAACTGCGGACAAAATCACTTGTTGATATCTTTCCATAATCTTCTGAAATCCCCTTCTTTGTCATCATTTTTGAAATATTAACCCTTCCTTCAAATTTAAGCCTGATTCGTCATTACAAGAGCCTGGAATGTGAATATGTCTTGTATAAGTTCTATTTGATCCAAAACCCTTATCGTTGCCTCAAAAAAATATTTTTTTTCCATTCATTAAGAGATTAATTGGTACACATTTATCGAGATAAAAACTGTGAATTGCTGTCAAATTCATTGGAGGAATTTTGAGGTCTAAAATTGACCTCCTAACAAAAATTTACAATCAAAATTAAATTTATAAGAACCAATAGGATTCAAGATGATGATGTCAACCAATGGGGGTCATTCACCATTTTTCGAGTAAAAAAGTAAAAATAATAATAAAATAATAAAATAATAAAACTATTTTTTCAACTTGTATTTTCAACTTATCTCCCTGAGCTTTTACTCAAATTTCAAGATGGAGTACTAGTTGGATGGAAAATTCAATTCCTCATCCAAGGAGTACCCATGTTGCATACTTTTGATGGGCCCTCCTACACGAAAAATGATAAATACATGGAAAAACATGATTACAATCACGTTTTTCAAGTGTTTCCCATTTTTCATGTACCGGGGTCCATTGAAAGTATGCAACATGGGTACTCCTTGGATGAGGAATCAAATGTAGCATCCAATGAGTGCTCCCACTTGAAATTTTAGTAAAGCCACAAGGAGATAAGTTGAAAACACAAGATGAAAAAGTTGTTTTTCCTTTTTCCCCTCTAAAATTTGACGACGTAATCTAATCTTATTTTATTATTTCTACTTTTATTTTATAATTTCCTTAGTGGCCCATTTTAGACCTCAGATTTCCTCTAATGAACTATAAGCACTCGTTCAAAATAGAAAAAAAATAGTGCTGACAATTTAAATGTCAGCACTATGTCAAAATGCTTTCAAAAAGAACGTTGATGGATTAATAGTTAGTACTGCAAAAAAATCTTATTTGAGTTTGTTGGAGGCCTCAAGAAAAATTTATACATTGTTTGTATGTGTTGGATTTTTGATACAGGTGGATATTGGTGGCCACCCACCTATTCCACTTGGACCCCCACCATTTTTACTTTCAGTTTTTTCAGTTTCCTTAATTGTAGCACAATTTACTATTTTTGGCATTTTTTTTCAGGTCTTGAATTTCTGGAGCAGTTTTGAGGCCATAAATGACGTTTTTGTGGAAAATAACCATTGGTGAATATAAATATTTGACTCAATAGTAACTATCAGAAGTTGTAGTCCTCAAATAGATCTTTCAGACGAGGCATCATGTGCATCAAACAGAGATCATATACCAAAGTTACGACCCTGAGAAATTGATGTACCAATTTAATCCAACGGGGCCCATAGTTTGGTCTTTCATCTCCTAGGGTTAGGTTTTTCGATGTTTAGGGTTTTCCATTATTTATAAATAATAAATAGGCCTTTGAGCCTTATTGTAACATGGCTCAGAGGCCTATAGCCACCACATCTCTTCTTAGAGATAAGCTACTAGCGCCCTAGCTAGTTTATTTCATTCTATCTATAAGAATATTTCAGTTATGTGATATTAATGAAATTAAGTCTCATTTATGTTGCATATTTGTGTTTATGTGTATCTGTGTATTTTATTGTGTTCTTTCATAAGTTTGGATTATTTGTATGAGGGCGGTTTACTCTTTCTTGATATTTCTTTGCATGTCCCCAACGAAGTCAAGGTATAAATAGTTAGGGCTTGATCTGGTTGAAAGTTTGCAAGATTATCCTCACAAATCCCGACGGCCAACCATGAGGGAGGAAAAGAAGATGAGGGAACATGATATCCTATCAAAATATTGATCGAGGAGGCCATCAAGAAACAAAGGAATGTGATTATTGATAACTTTTCCCAGATAGTTCAACAACTGCCCACCGGCCATGCATCTGCATCCAACAGCCACTCTAGAGGCGGAACTCCTTTTAAGGTACAAGTAAACTTTTACATTCCCATATTTGAGGGCCAAATAGATGCATAAATCATAGATATATGATCAAATCTATTAGAAGGGAATTTCTCAGTTCATGAATTTTCCAATCGGGAAAATATTACTTTTGCACTCGTCAAAATTGCCCCTCATGTCAAGGAATAGTGGGAAACCTACTGTGAACAAAAGGATGAGAAAGAATCCTCTATGTTTTTGGCTGCATCCACTTGGGATTGTTTTCGAGAAACCATCAAGGAACAATATTATACTGTGGGGAGCTATGAGGACAAGTACATACAATGGACTACGCTGCAGCAGCAAAGGGATCATGATGTACATGATCTGATGAATTTGTTTGATACCCTATGCACAAAATTAGGTATCAAATATTCGGAGAAACATTTAGTGTTGAAGTACTGAATTTTTTTGCACAGATACATTCAGAAGGAAATGGAGTTCCTCGAAATCTCCTTGCTTCATGCAGCATACCGCTATGCTACCAAGATTGAGTAAAAGTTCAAATAGAAGAAGCAAGGGAAATGTGCACCCAAACTGCAGAACAAAGGACAAAGCCAAGGCGGGATGGCCCAGGGTAACTCACTAATTCCGAAAGCAAGGAACAACACCGCGAATAAAAATAAGGACACGGAAAAGTGGTGTGAGTTCCATAAGATCTCCACTCACAACACAAGTAAGTGTCAAGCCAAGCAGTCACTAGTGGTCAAGTTGAAGGCTTCTGAATCAGATGTCTGCTCTGAATCTGAATTAGAACTATAGAAATGGAATGAAAAAGGGAAACAAATTATCTATGTGGAGCCCAATGCCACCATTTCCACCACAAATATCCATAAGGAGGAACCAGAAGATCCACAGGAGGGGGTGTCTCTTCCATTCCCAAATGTGGGTAAAGGGTTCCCTGCTGCATTTCATTTTCAACAACGAGAGCCAAAAGAACCTCATTTCAGTAGAGGTCATGAAGCGGTTGGGATTTCTAACCACAACACACCCACAACTGTACACCATCAGGTGGCTTCACCAAGGATGAGATCTCTGCATCAGCCAGTAGTGCCGCCTTCCCTCTAGCATCAAGCCCTTCACGGATGAGTTATTATGTGACATTGCTCCTCTTGATGTTTGTGATGTATTATTAGGCCAACCATACTTATGGAAGAAACATGTTGTGTATGTGTCTCGAACTCGTGTTGTTATTGTTACTTTGGGAAATAAGTTGTACAGGATACTAGAGGTAGCCCCGCCTGCCGCCATCTCTTTGGTTACTGAAGAACAATGTAGTAAGATCATTTCCAAAACCAGGAAATTTCTTTTCCTGATGATCTACCCTCAGGGCAAGAAGAAAACTATGGCCACGACCTTGAGTAACATGATGTTTGAATAAGGGGAGAGCATCATGGTGTTTTCATAATGGTTATATTCAATGCATCTATCTATTGTGATGATCAAACACCATCATGGTTGCCATCAAGTCCAAAGGGGGAGATTGTTGGCATGTGTTGTCCTTGATGGAAACCTACTTGATGAAATAAGATTGTTATTGTTGATGGCCTATTGTATGCTTGTGCCATCACATTGTTGGGAAAAATACTGAGAGCGGGGGGGGGGGGGGCGGTGAATCAGTATTTAGGGCATACTCAAACTTTATACTTTTTCTTCCCTTAAAACCCATACGCTACTTTCCTGAAACCAACTCGCGTATACACGTGGATATCCTTCATAAAACTCGCATATATACAGAGATATTATTATGCATTTAATTCTTTACGTAGATCTATGCATCATTTATTCATCAGATGTTTAGTTAGCAGTAAGCATGTGCAGTAATAACAGAATAAACCATCACACATAAGCAACACACATGAACACCAAGATTTAAGGTGGAAACCCAAGTTGGGAGAAAACCACCACTGTCGTCGTCTCTGTCTTCAATATTTTATTATAAAGAAAACATCTTACAACAATGTACTAGTGCAGACTCATACCAGCACACAGGCACCCACCTGCAGAAGGCTACAACCTTCTCTCATTTACCAGCCTCTCCTGGAAGGGAGCCACTACCCACTGCTCTCATTTTCCAGCCTCTCTTGGAAGGGAGCCACTACCCCCTGCTCTCGTTTTCCAGCCTCTCCTGGAAGGGAGCCACTACCCCCTGCACTCGTTTACTAGATACCACTGGAAGGGAGCTACAACCCCCTTAATGAAGGCTTCGACCCTCAGCACCATTGCGGACCACGTTTGATCAATTTTCATACTGGATCCAACAACTTCCATACAACACAACTTGTAGGCCACTTTTCATCATATTTTCTGACTGGACCCACTCCACACAGTTAAGCTCAACATTCATCAAACTGAAACTTATAACCCCATCAATTCATTCATTGAATCATCAACCAATCAACCAACAACATAATCTTCAATTAACATAATCAGCAGCATATTCATTATTCAATCAACCCAGTTCTGTATGAATACATCATTGATAGATAGCTGTAAAACAGCAAAACAGATCAGGCATTTCATTCCACTTACTTCAACAAAACCTAGATTCCATACGCACTTTTACTTCACTGAACCTGTGTATGTACATGCTTTCATGCACACCAACCTACGTATACTTCTGTGCATTCTTCAAAAAACCCTATCTTCACATACGCGCTTTTCCTTAAGCAGACCCACGTATACATGCACTTTTACTGAAGCGAACCTGCATATACATATGTAACTTTTCAGGACTGTGCAGCTCTTTAGATCAGATAAAAAACTCAAATTTCATCCTTTACTTTAGAAATTATTTCACCTCATCTCATATCTAAACATTCCATAAACAGATCTAGAAAATACATATACATTTCAGATCTAGAGATCCCTCTTCATCATTTTCTTCATAGGTGCATCATAGATTCAGATCTATCAATCAAGAACAGAGTTCATCCATGCAGATATTCCTTAGAGATATTTATTCATTCACAACCCTTACTCATGCACACCCTTGCACCATGATCTTCTTCTCCTTATATAGATTTAGCCTTTGTCAATACCATGAGTCAAAACCACTCAACTACTAATGGTATTCCTAGATGGGATCAAATAGATATTCCAGCGCTCAATACAATGGGTCAATACCATGGTAACACCCCTTAGTATTCTAAATTTGCAGCGCAAAAGGGCATACGCGACTTGGCACGTACTTTTCCGCGTGCATATGCTACTTCACTTTAACAAATCCGTGTATGCATTGTGACATACTTTGTTCAACATTATTCTGGCACTTTTTTAATTCCTTTCTTCTGCTACTTCTGAAATGATATGTAGATACATCATATTTACATTATTAACAACTCATAAAGTCAGTTTCCATCACGAACAACTTCATTAAGCAGGTTCCATCAAATTCAACACATTGTATCACATTGCCAACAATCTCCCCTTAACTCATCAAGTAGGTTGTCATCAACATTATCAAGTAGGTTGCCATCAAGGACAACACTCTGCATCATATAGCCAACAATCTTATTTCATCAAGTAGGTTGCCATCAAGGACAACACATGCCATACTTATGGAAGTGACATGTTGTGTATGTGTCTCAATCTCGTGTTGTTATTGTTACTTTGGGAAATAAGTTGTATAGGATACTAGAGGTAGCCCCGCCTGCCGCCATCTCTTTGGTTACTGAAAAACAATGCAGTAAGCTCATTTCCAAAACATTGTTGGGAAAAATATTGAGATACATCTGATTTACATTATTAACATTGTTGGGAAAAATCTGTAGATACATCAGATTTACATTATTAACAACTCATCAAGTCATTTTCCATCACGAACAACTTCATTAAGTAGGTTCCATCAAAGTCAACACATTTTATGTTTGTGATGTATTATTAGGCCATCACATTGATGTTTGTGATGTATTATTAGGCCAACCATACTTATGGAAGTGACATGTTGTGTATGTGTCTCGACCTCGTGTTGTTATTGTTACTTTGGGAAATAAGTTGTACAGGATACTAGAGGTAGCCTCGCCTGCCGCCATCTCTTTGGTTACTGAAAAACAATGCAGTAAGCTCATTTTCAAAACATTGTTGGGAAAAATATTGAGATACATCTTATTTACATTATTAACATTGTTGGGAAAAATCTGTAGATACATCAGATTTACATTATTAACAACTCATCAAGTCAGTTTCCATCACGAACAACTTCATTATGCAGGTTCCATCAAAGTCAACACATTGTATCACATTGCCAACAATCTCCCCTTAACTCATCAAGTAGGTTGTCATCAACGTTATCAAGTAGGTTGCCATCAAGGACAACACTCTGCATCATATAGCCAACAATCTTATTTCATCAAGTAGGTTTCCATCAAGGATAACACATGTCATACTTATGGAAGCGACATGGTGTGTATGTGTCTTGACCTCGTGTTGTTATTGTTACTTTGGTGAATAAGTTGTACAAGATACTAGAGGTAGCCCCGCCTGCCGCCATCTCTTTGGTTACTGAAAAACAATGCAGTAAGTTCATTTCCAAAACCAGGAAATTTCTTTTCCTGATGATCTACCCTTAGGGCAAGAAGAAAACTATGGCCACGACCTTGAGTAACATGGTGTTTGACTAAGGCGAGAACATCATGGTGTTCGCATAATGGTTATATTCAATGTATCTATCTGTTGTGATGATCAAACACCATCATGGTTGCCATCAAGTCCAAAGGGGGAGATTGTTGGCATGTGTTGTCCTTGATGGCAACCTACTTGATGAAATAAGATTGTTATTGTTGATGGCCTATTGTATGTTTGTGCCATCACTAAGCATGAGGAATGACGACCCACAGCGACTAACCAAAATGAATAATAAAGATAATATAAAAATAGAATAAGAATGAACAGATGGAAGTGAATGGACCAATCTGTATCCTTTCCTTATCGAGGTCCTCTCGCTTGAAAATAGGAGAGCGGGGAGAACAACTCTTGCGGGTATAACCTATAAGGTAGGAAAAGAATATCTATCGTAAAGTCCTTTCACCAACCCGTTCCCGTTAAACCTCCTTACCCAACCCTTAGCTACGTTATGCTGAGGAAGAGTCATAGGGTCACTCTTACCGTTAATGTTACATTAAGCTATTACCGTTATGTCTTTCCTTAGCCATTGGGAGGATGAACTTACCTGAGTGTGGCCCATTCCTTGAGCCTAGACCGAATTCAAGACTTAGTTCTACAGCTGACGTAATACAACGTTAATTCCCTAGCTCAATAACACTTAATGAGTAATGCCATACGAAAGCAGACTGAGAAGCCCCAGCCCGATAACCCTTCCTTTAGCCCGATAACCACAAAAATATAGTCAGGCAGGACAAAGAGAAGATAGTCAAGTAAGTTAGTACCGTACTAAGACCAGTAAGAAAGGAAGAATGAAGATAGTCAGGCAGGACAAAGAGAAGATAGTAAGGTAAGAACATTATCACAAATTTTACCGGGATGGCCCATTTACAGGGGAATAAGATAAGATACAGGTTTACGCAGGTTTATGCAAGTATCATTTTTTCCTTAGCTTTACGCAGGCATAAGTATTTCCTTAGAGAATATATAAGGCCCTCGTTACAATTACCTCTATCTATAGTGAAGAGGCCCCTCTAAGAGTAATACCATACCTATCGGAGGTATGACCTCTAAGGTATACCACCCTATTGGTTCAGACTCTCGTAAATTCGTTAAGGCTCTCATAACTTCACCTTATCCGCCATCTTGAAGTGCGATAGAATGACTCCGAGGTCTAATTATCGGAGCTAATAGCTTCCTGAAAGAGAAAGGATTATCTACAGAGCAGCAGGTTGTCATTTGTTATCACACATTTTCCCCGACTCAATTCCACTAGCATAATGGTTTGATGGATGGATGGTTAGCCCTTCATAATTGATGGTTAATGGCTGGCCTACCTTCCCTTATTTCTCTCTGGCTTAATAGCATGATGAGTGAGGAGCCTTATCTTCTGGCCTACCTTTCAGGATCTTACCTTTCCATATAGATACTTCCCCTTCATAACTTCTTTGTGACTATCCCCATTCGAATAGCAATAATCAACGCTCTCTCCTCACAGCTGGATTGCTATGGATTTACTGGGCATGAGACGAACTAATGAGAGAGGCTTGTTGTTTAGGGATATTTTTCAAGGCCTTGCTTACAATTCAAATTAAGCTTGTAATTACATATAAGGTCGATAAACTAATTTGTTTCTTTCCAGTTACCAATTACCAGGGGCTTTACCGGGGGCATTCACCCTCGTCCTACCCACACCTCCTCATTGGATTGTTCGGAAGCTAGCCCATCTATAAGGAAGGGAGTTATAGCCCTCAACTAATTTGATACCTATACCCATGCCATCAGCCTACCTGAGCATGCTTTCATTTACCAACACAAGAACCCTTTATTCATTCAACACCGAATCATATTAATTTCCCCCAAGTCACGAAACACCCATCTCCATCATGACTCAATTCCACACTCCATCATTATACCACTCTCCCTACACCCTTTTACCTATCATTTAGACCTTCCAGCTTGTTGTTTTATTTACGTCTTTCACAGCCTCCCCATCTAGCAGGGATGGTACCTATATCTTACTCTCCTATTATTATTACTCGTCTTCCTCTTTTATGTCCGCGAACTTCTCTTATTTCTTTCCTCTATATCTTTTATCTTCCAAGGGTGGTGCCACCTACATCTCCACCTTTATTATTCCACACGTAGCTTTTATCTGAGGCGTCCATCCAGAGTATCTATACAGGGATGAAGGGGTTGAAGGGGTCAGGGATTACAGCCTTCCAAGAAACTAGCCAGTACGAGCGATAAGTTAATGATGCCTCGGACCCATTAAAAATGAGTAATTTCTCAATAAAATATTTAATATACTATTTTCAAATATCTGGTCCACCCAAACTGAATGCCTGCTTCCAACGTTGGTGCTTAAGATGGCCCTAAGTGGATTAACTAGAATAAGGCTCCTTCGAAGTATAGGTGCGATAACTTGCATTATATATGAGCTTATCCATTTTCTTTTTATCCCACGCCCCTTATCAGGAAGAAATAATATATGTTGGTTGTTGTTCGTCTGGTAGACCACCCCTCCTATCGGAAGAGATGTTGTCCATTGGTGATAGGGAAAGGGTTCTGGCTTCTGTTGAGAGTTTCTAGGTTGCAGGTGAAAGGCAAAAGTAAAAATTCTTATTCTTTCTTTCTTTCTTTCCTTCCCTTCCACCCACATGTTAGTCTGCCCCCTACCTTTATTTCATCCGTCTGTGGGACCGCCCCACCCCTGAAGGATGTTTCCAATCAATCGAATCAATCAAGATCTCTAAAGAAGAAGAAGCCATTTGATTAAGCCGTTCATCACAAGTTGTTAAGCCATAAACAGCACAAGCCGAGCTATGATAGTATATACGTGCATATCCAAACAAAATAGGTTAATCACCAACCCATTCATTTCACTAACACCACTCACTCGTTCGCTTCGGCCACTCCTCCTTTGGTTACACTACTTCTTCAAGCATGTAAGTGTAAAGTTAAGCCCCCTAGTACTATAGTCCACAGGATCTAGGGGCTCCCCTTACAGTGTTGTTTGATATGGATGGGTGCGAACAGACTTACAATGGCGAACAGAAAGCGAAAGGAAAGGGGGAAGTAAAGGATTTCAAGGTTCGAGAGAGGGTAAGGCTGTCAAGGTTCAGTCAGAAGACAAGGAGTACGAACGCAAGTTGAGTTTATGTGTCAGAAGGCTTAGGTAAGAGGCATATTTTGAAAAGGATAGTCTCAAGGCTGACTGTATGAGGGTAAGTGTGAGGTTCCAAAGGAGGGGAGAGGAAGGTCCAAGGAGGATTTTGATGAGGCAGTCCCAAGTAGAACCGTAAGGAAGGTACCAAGGCATAGGTAATATTCTGAGGTTCCCAAGGCTGAGTGTAAGGTGCCAAGTAGTAGGTATGAGGTTGTATGAATGGGTTTACCAAGGATAGTTATCCGAAGGATGGAGGTATGAGGCATAGTTTTCCGAGCCGGGATCGAGTTATCTATAAGGTCGAAGCAAGCAGCAGTCAGTCAGTATTCGTCAGGAATCACGTAAGTAACCGCGCCGGTTCATTTTTATCACCAAGAACATAAATAGAAAAGGAGAACATAAATACAATTCCTACCGTTGGGACTCTTATTAATTCCTATGCTAAGGGACTATTATAAATGGGTATCTTATTAATTCCTTTTCTCTCATGACTCTGAAGGATCAAAATATTTATGGTAATGAACACCTTTCTGTAGAGAGGGGCGGCATGCATTATATCTCTGCTTGATTCCCTAGTTATCATAAGGGAAAGAGTAATAAGGAGGTAAGGGTATGGTTCCTTGTAGGCTCCCTGGGATAGATAGAAGAGATCCTAGGCTACTATTATAAATATATGTAGGAGGGAAGGCTGTAAATAGATGGTATTGTCGGTGTTATTCCCTTATGCATGAATTATGTAGTATCTTGGGTGTGCAAGTTCCTATGCTACTTATGAATGAAAGAAGCATAAAAAGGCCTGTTACCGGATTGGGTAATAGTAGGGTACCTAGTTTGTGGTCTTCTTGTTGAGTCTTTATTGTGTTAGTAACTTCTCGTAGGTAAGGAGTAGTGATTATATATGGTAAGAGACTAAATATTTATTGGTAGTTATTTGTGATCTGTGTGATGGATACTTTCTGTTCTCATCCTGGACGAGCAGACCTAAAAAGTAGTGGCTCCTCCTAAGACCTAAAAAGTACTAACAAGTAGCTCCTCCATGCCATGCTCTACCATGCAACATGAGATAAAGGTGGTTGTCGGTTCCTCCGATCCTCGATGTTCAAGAGTCTCCATCCGGTGGTTGGCCCTGCTTGGATGAATGACCGCGATGATGGAACTCATACCCTACTTCTAATCCCTTGTCTCTGCGCCCTACTACTCTGAATTTTTTGTATATACTCTTTCAAAGTGGTGCTACTGGCTCTTTAGGAATATGATGAGAAATTATTGTTCATTAACTAAACCTTCCTTAAGGTGAGGCCCGGAGGGACAGAGTCTCTCACTATTCATATGGTAAGGGACTTATTTCTCACCTTCCCTAAAAAGGTGAGGCCCGGAGGGACGGAGTCACTCACTATTCATATGGTGAGGGATTTCTTGCTCACCTTCCCTAAAAAGGTGAGGGACTCGACTGAGGTTACGAGGTCGAGGGACTCGACTGAGGTTACGAAGGAGAGGAATAGCTATAGTTCTACAAAAATACCTAATCCTGCAAGTGTCAATGGGAAATCCAGTCTTTATTATGTGTTAACAGTTTTTAGATTCCTTGCATATGGTGTGTGAAAAGGAAACATAACATTGAGGGTATTGGTTGTTGTTTATTCTTAAACAAGATATAAAATAAAAATATATACAATTATGATTATTCTTCCTATAGCACATGGTTATATTTCTTAATGTAGTTATAGCTTATACTGTTAGAGTGATAGCTTGTTGAGTGTAAGTTGGAGGCCTACCTAGGTTAGAGGCTGTATTGAAGTCTGAGGTTTCAGTTAGGACTGAGTATGAGGCCTAGGTATGAGGCTATGTTATGTAGTGACGAGGGTATGTTAGTTGTTAGGTAGTTAGTTAGAGGTTCCTCTATGTTTTTCATATATATAGTGAAAGAGTTATTATTTCTACCTTACCAAAGAGTTCATATCTGAATCAGATGTGTGCTCTGAATCTGAATTAGAACTAGATAAATGGAATGAAAAAGGGAAAAAAATTATCTATGTGGAGCCCAATGCCACCATTTCCACCAAAAATATCCAGAAGGAGGAACCGGAAGATCCAGAGGAGGGGGGCGCCTCTTCCATTCCCAGATGTGGGTAAAGGGTTCCCCGCTGCATTTCATTGTAAAAAATGAGAGCCAAAAGAACCTCATTTCAGTAGAGGTCATGAAGCGGTTGGGCTTGATAACCACAACACACCCACAATTGTACACCATCAGGTGGCTTCACCAAGGATGAGATCTCTGCATCAGCCAGTAGTGCCGCCTTCCCTCTAGCATCAAGCCCTTCACGGATGAGGTATTATGTGACATTGCTCCTCTTGATGTTTGTGATGTATTATTAGGCCAACCATACTTATGGAAGTGACATGTTGTGTATGTGTCTCGACCTCGTGTTGTTATTTTTACTTTGGGAAATAAGTTGTACAGGATACTAGAGGTAGCCCCGCCTGCCGCCATCTCTTTGGTTACTGAAAAACAATGCAGTAAGCTCATTTCCAAAACCAGGAAATTTCTTTTCCTGATGATCTACCCTCAGGGCAAGAAGAAAACTATGGCCACAACCTTGAGTAACATGGTGTTTGAATAAGGGGAGAGCATCATGGTGTTTGCATAATGGTTATATTCAATGTATCTATATGTTGTGATGATCAAACACCATCATGGTTGCCATCATGTCCAAAGGGGGTGATTGTTGGCATGTGTTGTCCTTGATGGAAACCTACTTGATGAAATAAGATTGTTGGCTATATGATGTAGAGTGTTGTCCTTGATGGCAACCTACTTGATAACGTTGATGACAACCTACTGGATGAGTTAAGGGGAGATTTTTGGCAATGTGATACAATGTGTTGACTTTGATGGAACCTGCTTAATGAAGTTGTTCGTGATGGAAAATGACTTGATGAGTTGTTAATAATGTAAATCTGTAGATACATCATATTTACATCATTAAAAACTCATCAAGTTAGTTTCCATCACGACCAACTTCATTAAGCAGGTTCCATCAAAGTCAACACATTGTATCACATTGCCAACAATCTCCCCTTAACTCATCAAGTAGGTTGTCATCAACGTTATCAAGTAGGTTTCCATCAAGGACAATACTCTACATCATATAGCCAACAATCTTATTTCATCAAGTAGGTTGCCATCAAGGACAACACATGCCAACAATCTCCCCCTTTGGACTTGATGGCAACCATGATGGTGTTTGATCATCACAACAGATAGATACATTGAATATAACCATTATGAAAACACCATGATGCTCTCCCCTTATTCAAACACCATGTTACTCTCCCCCTTTGACATCAAGGGAAAAGGGCAGATGAAAACCAAAACAAGGTTTTTCTCCTCATGTAGAAAGAAGAGCTCTGTAGATCTGATGTGCACTGAAGCTACCATGCTCCCCTTGAGTTCATGCTGAATCTTCAAACATATTTTTTCAATGAGGTACATGACTCTATGACCTTTCCTATCACCAAGGACTCATAATTACATCAATGATCCAACCAAGTGGATTTAAATATGTGACTCAAGTACCCAACCAAGTGGGTTTACACATTTTGACTCAACTACCCAACCAAGTGGGTTTACAAATTTGACTCAAGTACCCAACCAAGTGATTTTACACATTTGAACAAGTCCTTACATGACTGAATGTTACAATTTTACATCATAGGTCTCAACATGACCTTTTCATCAAATTACAAATATGACTTTTTACAACAAATACCAAAAGGACCTCAAGAAAGAGATCATATTTCAAAATCATCATAATGCCAACAATGCATTACATTTAGCAAGGCTAATGCTCCCCCTAAAACTGTGCATCCAATGCATCCTTTCCATATGACCAAAACTCCTCCTTAGATTTGTGCAACCTGAACACTTTCAACATCCAATCATCAAGGCATCTTCACCAAAATTATCAGAGAATGAAACAGAATTATGAAAACTGGAACACCACCAGAGATACCAAACAGTACAGCAGCTGTGCTGAAAGAATGCTGACCCAGAAAAATTTTGTTAGCAAATACTCATACACGGTTTTCTGTGTATGAACTCGCGTATATACGCGACTGTCTTTCAGGAAATCCGCGTATCCAATTTTAATCTTCTGATTTTAAGCAATTCTGATCTTGTACATGGCAGAGACAATTCCCAACTTCCGTTTGAGATATTTGAATGCTTTCCTGGGATATATGAGAGAAGAAAGATAGAAAAATATAGCTATGTTTTCAAGTGTCATCCAACATTTGTAGCATAAGTGCATCAGTAACCAAGCCTTCAGAATTGTTGTAGCATCAACAAATTCTTCCCAAGAGGAATCATTATACCAGAACAACTTCTTCAATAGACACTATGTATTAAGCAATCATCCATGTGATCCGATATCACCAAGATATTCAAGATTTATCATGATGTAGCATGTGTAGGAAAAGGTTTCAACCCTGAAAAAAATCATCATCAACAAAATCTGCATGATCTATCCTTATTTCTGAATCATAAGACTTCCATCTTATCCATGTCTGAAAACAACAAATACTCTTCATCAAAAGTAAACAGGGCTCATCCATAAACTCATCATAAGAAACCATGTATCATGTCATCATCATTTGAGCATAATTATTACGAGAACTAAGGAATAAGCAGATACAATGCCAACAATGCAATCATTAGTAATTAGACTGATGCTCCCCCTGAACCTGTACTCCTGTTCTTGAGCTAAATCATTGTTTTTTTAACAGAAAATCATACGCTTATTTCTCCAAAGGAACTCACGTGTATACGCAGATTTTGTTCACGAAACCCGCGCATGGAAAGTGAAATACTAAAAATTTCACACCTTCATCTCCCCCTGAATTTGTACCACCTGTACATGTCTTCTTCACATCAGATGCACCGTTAGAAATAAACATAACCAGAATTACCAAACCAACCATGGGAATCATTATACATTGCTCCCCCTATGATGATACATTACTAATCCATATAATTTATCTCACATGATCCCTGCAGTCATTATGAGAAGTAAGCTTTAGAAGCGGATGACTGCAGTAGGGTAAATATTCCCTACGTTTCTGACCGGTCCTCCTTCTTTTTCCAGCTTTTCTTGAAATTTCTTTTAGTGTGCTGAAAATTCTCCAATTTCTCAGATCTATTCATCCTGCATTCTTTTTCTACATGTCCATACTTGTTACAGGCATAACATCTTGCATGACCAGAAAAGTAAGCATAAGGATCATAATGTGTTTTTCTATTCTTCCTTCTATTGCAATCAGCTGCTTTATGACCATACTTGCTACATGAAAAACAATATCCCTTGAAGAAACCAGAGTACCTTTCTGTGTAGAATCTGTTTGTATGTGACTGAAATGATCTTCTTCTGCAATTGGCTGCAACATGCCCATAATTATGACATTTAAAGCATTCAACATTATTGATACTTCTATAGTTAGGAGGGAATGATTTCTTTTGAGAGTTCATGATTGTCGGTTGACCTTTTGTTTCTTCCAACACTTCAGATTTTGCATTGATATCCTTTGAATCTTTAGCACTTCCTTGAGAACTAGATTCTCCCTTAATAGTTTCATGAAAACCAAGACAAAATTTAATAGAGGGCGACCTTTGACTACTAAGAATATTATCCAGAATTTTAGCACTATCTTGAAACCTCAAGAGTTTATCTTTTTCTTCTAATTTACCTTTGAGAATATTTACCTCAAGCTCCAATCTTTGGGATTTCTTCTTCATACTTTCTTCAACCCTTTTTCTTTTTTCTACTTGATCATTCAAATTTAAAATCTCTTCTTTCAACCCATTTTCTTGTTCTTCAAAAATTTGTAGAAGTTCTTCATTCTTCTTATTTGATTTTTCCAGATCTGTTTTGAGCGAGATGATTTCTGCTTCAATTTCTTCATTATTCTTATTTGATTTTTCCGGATATTCATTTAGATAGATGATTTCTACTTCAAGTCTTTTATTTCGATTAGTTGCACAATTGTACAACCTTTGATACTTGTCTATCTATCCATTCAGTATTTCTATCTGTCCTTTCATTTGAGAGATCATCTCATTGTAGATAATTTCTCTCTTTTTAAATAATCTTTGTTGATCTTCAACTTTAATCTTGAGAGCTTCTTCTAGATCCATAACATTACTTTCACTATTTTCATCATTGCATGCACAAGAAAGTGAATCACAAGAACCACATTCAATACCTGTTTCATCTTCTTCATTTTCTGCTGCACATGTTTTCTGAGATATCTCCTTTCTTTGAGTAGCTTTCTTCTTTTGCTTCCTTGCCATGAGCACTAGCATATCTTGGTCAGAATATTCTTCATCCTCATTTGACATTTCGTCATTATCTTCATTTGTATAATAGCTCTTTCCCTTTTCAAATTGTTTCCCTTTATCATGATTTTCTTCATAAGGACATTTAGCAGCATAATGACCAACTCTTCCACAATTAAAACATTTGAAAGGGAGCTTACCTTTGAATCTTCCAGTACCTGGTTGGAGTCTTCTCACAAAATTTTCTTCTTCTTCTTCTGATATGTAACTTGATTCCTTGACAACTTCCTTTTCTTTTCCTTTTGCACATGCCTTAAAGGAAACTTCTCTGATTTGAGAGGGATCTTATTTTCTCATTTCAAAAGCAGTTAGAATACCATGTAGTTGAACAACAGTAAGAGTTTGCAGATCTTTCCTTTCTTCAATAGAAGATATTTTTTACTCAAATTTTGAATTCAAATATCTTAAGACTTTTTCAACCAGAGTAGTATCGGTTATGGTTTCACCCAAACTTCTCATACGATTTACAATATCATCTAGACGTAAAAAGAAACTGGCAATACTCTCATCACTATGCATCTTTAATTTTTCATATTCAATTCTGAAAGTTTGGAGTTTGGCACTTTTTACCTTTGTATCTCCTTCATAGCTTAGAATGATTTTGTCCCATATTTCTTTTGTTGAATTTAGCTACATCACTTTAACAAATTCTGATTCAGATAGGCTTCCTAATAAAACATTGACTGCTTTGGCATTGATTTCATATTTCTTCCTTTCTGCTGCATCACTAGGAATAGTTGTCGGATACCGATAACCTTCTTCCACGATTGCCTATACTTCTGCACCAAGACTTTGCAAATATGTTTTTTTTCATATCTTCCAAAATAATAGATTACTTCCATTGAATAAAGGTTGCCTTAGAGAAAGTACTCCTTCCTGACTTCCCATTGTGATGGATCTCCTTCAAGCGATCAAGCTTCTGCAAAGGGACCTGCTCTGATACCAATTATTGGGAAAAATACTAAGACGGGGGGGTGAATTAGTATTTAGGGAAAACTCAAACTTTATACTTTTTCTTCCTTTAAAACCCATAAGCTACTTTCCTGAAACCAACTCGCGTATACACGCAGAGATCCTTCATAAAAATCACGTATATACAGAGATCTTATTATGCATTTAATTATTTACTTAGATCTATGCATCATTTATTCATCAGATGTTTAGTTAGCAGTAAGCATGTGAAGTAATAACAGAATAAACCATCACACATAAGCAACACACATGAACACCAGGATTTAAGGTGGAAACCCAAGTTGGGAGAAAACCACCGCTGCCGTCGTCTCTGTCTTCAATATTTTATTATAAAGAAAATATCTTACAACAATGTACTAGCGCAGACTCATACCATCACGCAGGCACCCACCTGCAGAAGGCTACAACCTTCTCTCATTTACCAGCCTCTCCTGGAAGGGAGCCACTACCCCCTGCTCTCGTTTACCAGCCTCTCCTGGAAGGGAGCCACTACCCCCTGCACTCGTTTACCAGCTACCACTGGAAGGGAGCTACAACCCCCTTACTGAAGGCTTCAACCCTTAGCACCATTGTGGACCACGTTTCATCAATTTTCATACTGGATCCAACAGCTTCCATACAACACAACTTGTAGGCCACTTTTCATCAGATTTTCAAATTGGACCCACTCCACACAGTTAAGCTCAACATTCATCAAACTGAAACTTATAACCCCATCAATTCATTCATTGAATCATCAACCAATCAACCAACAACATGATCTTCAATTAAAATAATCAGCAGCATATTCATTATTCAATCAACCCAGTTCTGTATGAATACATCATTGACAGATAGCAGTAAAACAGCAAAACAGATCAGGCATTTCATTCCACTTACTTCAGAAAACCCTAGATTCCATAGGCACTTTTACTTCACTGAACCTGCGTATGTATGCGCTTTCATGCACACCAACCTACGTATACTTCTGTGCATTCTTCAAAAAACCCTATCTTCACATACGCGCTTTTCCTTAATCAGATCCGCGTATACACGCGCTTTTACTGAAGTGAACCTGCGTATACATATGTAACATTTCAGGACTGTGCAGCTCTACAGATCAGATAAACAACTCAGATTTCATCCTTTAGTTCAGAAAGTATTTCACCTCATCTCAGATCTAAACATTCCATAAACATATCTAGAAAATACATATACATTTCAGATCTAGAGATCCCTCTTCATCATTTTCTTCATAGGTGCATCATAGATTCAAATCTATCAATCAAGAACAGATTTCATCCATGCAGATATTCCTTAGAGAGATTTATTCATTCACAACCCTTACTCATGCACACCCTTGCACCATGATCTTCTTCTCCTTATATATATTTATCCTTTTTCAATACCATGAGTCAAAACCACTCAATACTAATGGTATTCCTGGACAGGATCAAATAGATATTCCAACGCTCAATACAATGGGTCAATACCATGGTAACACCCCTTGGTATTCTAAATTTGGAGCGCAAAATGGAATACGCGACTTGGCACGTACTTTTCCGCGTGCATACGCTACTTCACTTTAACAAATCCGCGTAGGCATTGTGACATACTTTGTTCAACATTATTCTGGCACTTTCTAAATTCCTTTCTTCTGCTACTTCTGAACTGATCTGTAGATACATCAGATTTACATTATTAACAACTCATCAAGTCAATTTCCATCATGAACAACTTCATTAAGGAGGTTCCATCAAAGTTAACACATTGTATCACATTGCCAACAATCTCCCCTTAACTCATCAAGTAGGTTGTCATCAACGTTATCAAGTAGGTTGCCATCAAGGACAACACTCTACATCATAAAGCCAACAATCTTATTTCATCAAGTAGGTTTCCATCAAGGACAACACATTCCATACTTATGGAAGCGACATGTTGTGTATGTGTCTCGACCTTGTGTTGTTATTATTACTTTGGGAAATAAGTTGTACAGGATACTAGAGGTAGCCCCGCCTGCCGCCATCTCTTTGGTTACTGAAAAACAATGCAGTAAGCTCATTTCCAAAACCAGGAAATTTCTTTTCCTGATGATCTACCCTCAGGGCAAGAAGAAAACTATGGCCACGACCTTGAGATAGGGCTCCTCCGCATGATAAAAACAAATGGACAAGGTCATGGAGGAGTATGGGGACATCTTCACCTCACCCTCAAGGGTGCCTCTGCGTTGCCAGTTCAAGCACCCCATCGATCTAACTCCAAGTGCATCGCTGCCCAATGGACCAATCTATCAGCGCTCTGTTCTAGAGAACGAGGAAATCAAGAGGCAGATTCAGGAGCTACTACAAAAATGTCACATTTGGCCAAGTTCATTGCTCTATAGGAGCCCGATCGTGTTGGTGCAAAAGAAGTATGGTACTTGGAGACTCTGTATTGACTATTTAGCACTGAACAAGATCATTGTCTAGAATAGGTACCTGATCCCATGGATTGTTGACCTTCTGGACCAACTCAAGGGGGGGAAATATTTCAGCAAGATCAACTTCAAGTCCGAGTATCACTAGGTACCAACTTAACCCTCTCATGCGTGGAAGGCTACCTTCAAAGCCAATTAGGAGGGCCTTTTCAAATGGTTGGTCCTACCTTTCAAGTTGACAAATGCTCCCACAACCTCCATGAAGCTGATAGACGATATCTTGTGGCCATTCACCAACACATTTATAGTAGTGTACTTGGATGACATCTTGATCTTCAGCCAGACTAAGTAATATCACCTCCACCACATCTGACAGGTCCTCCAAACACTGTGACAATGCAAGTTGTGTGCCAATTTGGAGAAGTAAACTCTTAGCATCACCCATGTTCAGTATCTAGGATAAATTAATTATGAGAGGGAGGTGAATGTGGATCTAGCCAAGATCCAAGCATTCGGGATTGGCTAGCCCTAACCACTCTAACAGAGATCTGTATATTTCTAGGTCTTTCCAATTTATACTGCAAGTTCATGTTGGGATTCTCGCATATCAATTAGCCCTTGAGAGAAGTCACCAATGGAGGAGCAAAAGAAATTTTTGTTTAGTCTGAATCTCAACAGAAGGCATTCGCAGAGCTGAAACATCACCTCTTCTCTACCCCAGTGATCACATTACCAGAATTGCAACAACAATTTGAGATTGATCCAAATACCTCTGACTATGCTATTAGGGTATTTCTTATTCAACAGGGGCATCCACTGGCATATCACAATGAGACATTTTCCGACACGGTTTGGAAGTATCCCACTTATGACAAAGAGATGTATTCTATTGTGCAGGCTTGTCGACAATGGAAGCATTACATTTTGGGGAAGGAAAAATTCATCCACACAAACCACTAATCCTTGCAGTTCATACAATCACAAGGGAAGTTTCAAAACAATCGTCTTCAAAAGTGGTCCACATATCTGCAACAGTTTAATTTTAACATCAAGTACAAGAAGGGTAATAACAATAATGTTGCAGTCTGCCTTAGCCGATCACAGATCATGGAGCTAACCACCGTGCTCAACTCTTGTGGGTGCAAGACTTTTGATTCGCCACTTCTCTACAAGAGCGATCCAGAATTCAGCCACACATACAAGACCCTCTTAGAGGGTAAGCAAGTTCCAAATTTTCACCTCCACAATGCACTGATATGTCACCTGGGATACCTTTGTGTTCCTTCAAGAGAGTGTGCCAAGTTGATTTGGGAAGCACACTACAGTCTGGTCGTTTGGAATTTCAGGGTCCAGAAAATAGTGGCAGTACTACAAAATTATTTCTATTGGTCTAACCTTCGACAGGATGTCGAGAAATACATCAGAGCCTACAGTTCTTGCGTCATTATGAAACCGACCATCAAGAAGCAAGGCCTCTATAATCTGTTGTCTATCCCTAGTCCATATCCATGGATTACATGTCGGGCCTTCCTTATACTAAATAAGGAAATGACTTTGTTTTCATGTCCGTCGATAGATTCTCAAAGATGGTCATTATGGCAGACTGCAAGAATAATATCACAGCAGAAGCCACTGTTAGAGTCTTCTTTGAATGAGTGTGGGTACACATTTGGATCCCAAAGTCTATCATCTTAGATCAGGTCAGCATGTTCCTCAATACATTTTGGTCCAACCTCTGTAAATTCTGGACACCAAGCTCACCAAGTCCATTACTTTCCATCCCCAAACAGATGGCCAAATAGAGGTTGTCAATAGGATGATCGTACATAATCTCCACATGTACAACTCAAAGAATCCACGCACATGGGTTGAGAGCCTCCCCTATTTATAGTACAGTCATAACCAAGCTCTCCACATCTCAACTGACCACAGCCCCTTTCAGTTGGGCTTGGGATTCGATTCACTATGTCCCATTGACGTAGCCATGCCATTTGTGGCTACTCAGGCCAATTCGGCTCATGTCCAGTCTGAAGCTGACAAGGCAAAAAACTTCATTAAACTCATTTAACACATCCGCCAATAGGTTCGTGACATATTGGACAGATCCAATGTTAAGTACAAGCAACGAAATGATTAGCATTGGGTGCCACACAAATTCCAGGTGGGCAAGAAAGTGTGGCTATATTTGCAGAAGGAACGCCTCGTTGGACCCCACCGTAAGCTTCACCCACTCTAATATGGGCCATACACCATCACCAAGGCTATAGGGTACAATGCCTTTAAGCTCAGTATTCCACCATTCCTTGGTTTGCACCTAGTGTTCAATGTGGACCTCCTTCGGCCCTACTTTCCACCTCTACTGGACACATCTGACATGGAAGAACAACTCACACCAATGGAGTTAAACCCATACTGCATGGAACAATACAAAAATGATCATATCATAGACACACAGATCAAGAACACCAGTGAGAAAAGGATCCAACTATATCGAGTTGACAAAACAAGCCAACTCCTTCACCAGGGCAAGTGGCTCACCAGGGACCAAGTTCTTCAGAAGTTTCTTTATCTCATGGAGGAACTCAATGCAATGGGTACCATTGCATCCTAAGGGGGGATGAATTATCTAGGTGGATATTGGTTGCCAACCTCCTATTCCACTTAGACCCCCACCATTGTTTCTGTCAACTTTTTAGTTTCCTTAATTTTAGCAAAGTTTACTATTTTTGGTAGTTTTTCAGGTTTGGAACTTCTGGAGCCATTTTGAGGCCCTAAACGATGTTTTCCTGGAAAATCACCATCAGCAAAGTCAATTCATGTGAGGGTTCAAATCAACATTTTTTATCAATGGTTGTATTCCTCGAATAGATTTTTCTAACGAGGTATCATGTACGTGAAACGAAGATCGTATACCAAAGTTATGACCCCGGGAAATTGATGTACCAATTTACACCAACAGGGCCCATAGTTTGTCGTTTCATCTCCTAGGGTTAGGTTTTTAGATGTTTAGGGTTTTCCATTATTTCTCAATGAGAAATAGGCCTTCTATTTCCATTGTAACATATTTAAGAGGCATGTAGATGCCATATCTCTTCTCAGAGATAAGCTACCAACGCCCTAGCTAGTTTATTTTCATTATGTCTGTAAGCATATTGCAGTTATATTATATTAATTAAATGAAGTCTTATTTTTACTACATCTCTACGTTTATGTGTATTTCTATATTTTATTGCTTTCCTGCATAAGATCATATAACATTACATTCTTTGTCTTCTTGGCCTTGGAGCCATGTTCTCTCTTCCTATGACTTTTGTGCTTCTTGGATCTAGAAGCTTACTCCTTGGTTATCATTAGGTCCCTCAATGATCTGTAATCCACATCAATTACTTGTTCTTATAAGGCAGGGTTATGTTTTAGCTTGAACTTAAGCCTATTTTTGTTTATAGGTCTGGTATGAGGTTTTCTAACCCCATTCATTTCAGCCACGGTGGTTTTGTTCACAATCTCCTTTTCCTTTGTTTTAGGTTGAATCTCCCCTGTTTTTCTAGACTCACTACCTGCAGTCTCCACATGTTCACCTACAAGAACATTAGCATTAGGATCCTTTGGCAACGCCGGAGATGGCTCTCGAGGAGGAGATATGGTTTTTTCCTCCATAACCTGTTTACCTTTCCTTTTGTAAACCCTCTTTAGCTTGGGGACTAGAACAAGGGTTTATGTATACAATGTTTTTTTTTTTATCTTTGTCCAAATAGATGAGGTTCCTTTTTCTAAGGTTCATTATTTCGAACATAACTCTTTAGTAGTCTCCTACGCTTACTTTCTTTAAGCTTTGAACCCATTGATTCAATGAAACCTCCCCCAGAACAGGAAGTGTTCCCATGTTTGGTTAATTTTATTCAAATGATTAAAAATTATTAGTTTAATCAGGCCCTTAGGGAAAACATAGTTAGAGCATGCATTTGGTTTATCCTGAATCCTAACTAACATTTTCTTTAGACTCGTAAGAAAAAATAAGGGCATGTTCATTTTGACCTATCCAGAAGTATGAGTGAGAAAATTGAAATGGTACACAATGAGCTTGTTGCAACGCCCCTCGCAGGTAAAGTAAGATTGAATAAGATTCAGGGTCAAGTTCCATTCAATTTTGAGCCTGGATCTCTGAACTACTAAACATGAGGGCTTATCTTTATGCTCATCCTTCAAAAATAAAGGGATTTTGATGCCTGCCGAGGTTCGATTCTTGAACCAACAATTCCCATTTAGCGGGAGGCATGTAGCCTCTACAATTGTTTCCTATGTAATTGGGAAGGGGATGCCAGTGATTTTGACCTTCTATCCATCAAAACCTTCTAAAAATGCTCGAGTCACTCCATTATAAAAACCGTCACACTTGAAACACAATTCCTCCCAGCCTTCTCATCATAATTTATCTTGAAATTATGATATGGCTTCAAGGGCTTTAGGACCCTGAGGGTCTCCCCTGTGTAGTTGATCTCCTTTTCCATAACTACTAAAAACCAACAAAAAATAACTAAGGAAGCGAAACTGAGTTTTTTTCACGTTGATGCTAGAATCCTAATTGATATCTTACCACAATGACGCTATTATATGATAATCCTGCAATGATTCCCTTCACATTAAATATTGGATTTAGAATAGACAAGTGAAAACAAAATACTCATTGTTTCATGCCTCGCTCAAATCATCTACTTTGATAATGGTTATCACATTATGCGGTGGTAAATTAAAAGAAAATCATTCCAGGAAAATTTAATATCATGCCACAACAACTAATTTATTGTCGCCATCTATTAAAATAATGATACTATAGGTGGAAATATGATTTTCCAACATTTTCTTGTTCATAATTTTTAAAGCATTTGTTGATATTTGATTTTCCAGCGCTTTTGTTTTACATTTTTTGAACCAACACTGAAAAATTAATTGTCAGCACACTTGAAACGTTTTAGGAATAACTTAAAACAACTACTCCAAGTCATTACCTTTGAACCCCTGATCCTGAAGTTAAAATGTGATAACAGTCTCCTTGAAGAGTTTTGAATTAGTGTTAAAACTCTACATACCCCCTCTCTCTTAATCTAGATGTTGAATTACCCCCATCCAATATCCAATATCTATATCCAATCAATTGGTCGTTGGCTTGAAGACTATGTATGAAGTTGTATCTCCCCTAAAGATTAGCCCATATGTAATTGTAAAATAACCAAGCTCAACTGATCAAATTAACTAGAAAAAGGCTATGAGGGTTACATGAGTTGAGAAAAAATGGACAAAAGTGATTTCAAAGGGGGTCCATAGAAGTATCGTCCCCCTCAAGGCTCATTGATCATCCATTATTATTGATTGGAGATCCTTCTAGATAAAGGCTACAATTTTGGTGAGAGCTTCACTTTAACATTTAGTTTTCTCAATCATATTTTATGGTTGGATAATTTCTAAGAATTTTGTTCCTAAAAATCCTTTGTTTCAACTTCCTACTTAGGCATGTTACATTCCATGAGAGAATCCTAATTGGATATTATGGAGGGTGGGATGGAAGGAGTCCATCATTAGAGAAATCCATCTTGAATTTACCATTATTTCTCTTAATTCTTGAAGTAATTGTCTATTACTTCTATATCCCCTCTTTTTGTCATCTTTGAATGCTTTTTTGGTTTCCTTAGGGTTGTTTTCAATACATAGAGAAGAAGATTAAATGGACACGCACCTTGAAATTTTTGTTCTTAAAAATCTCAGGATTTAATGTAGGATTTTGTTAGGAGCTAGATTTGCTAACCTGGAATAAAGTGTGGATAATTTCTATTCCATGCCTCTACAATGGAGTGTTATTAAATTTCTTCCAAATATATTTTATAACATTTCTCTACTTCATAAATTTCCTAGAGTGCTATTAAATTTATTCCAAATATATTTCATAACATTCCTCTACTTCATAAATTTCCTACATTTCCTAGTTGAGTTCCACATCTCCTGCTAGTTAGGTCTTTTTGTCGTCATTAAATTTTATCCTTTTTTATATAATTTTTGGAATCCTCTAGGGGTTTATGGGATTATTCCTCTTGGTTCTCAAGTTTCTTACCTTAAGCATCTAGGGTTTCCGATGTGGATTTTAATAAGACCTTGTATTTGTTGTTGATTTTTGTTCCAATAATGGAGGCAAGCCTTGAGGTTTTTTTACTTGACCATTTTCTACTAGTGACCTTTTCAATTTTTCCTGATCTTTTTCAACTTACAGGCTAGTAGGGGGAAATGACATATTTAGAGGGAAGTCCCTAAAGAGTTATTTATGCTCATGACACCTCCTACAATGACAAGCCATGTGCACATTTTCTATGAGTTGATGACAGTCATTGTATTAATAGTTGAGACATATGGTGGTGGGTAGAGGATTTGAAATAGTCATATAAATATAGCTCATTGCATAAGAGGTGTGGCGGCCCTACTGGTGGTTTTTAAAGGAATTACATAAGATTGCAAGGAATTATATATTCACTCCAAGAATTCCTAATCCTAGAACTCTTAGGGAAGAGAATATAATTGTATCCTCATTAGAGTTGTTGAGAAATATTCCTTTTTTTGCTAAATATCTCCTCCTAAAAGCATAGATATAGACCAATGGAATTTTAAAAAAATTAGTGACCATCATGGATGACCCTATCTTTATCTTCTATATTACTGAAAATCGAAATGAAGAAACCCTTGGAACATAATTTTTATATCTACAGTACCTTTTAGTTACCAATATTTCTTGATCCTCCCTACCAAGGCTTTTCTCGTTGGCCAAACGCACATCAATTTTTCGATGAGTGCATGATCCTACATGTTCTAAATATTCTCAACATTTTTGGGTAGAGAAATCTCATTTTTTTGAGTAATCATAGCTTGGGGGATACATGTTCTATTTTTCCTTGTTTATGTTTCATACATGCCACCTGAGTGCTAAGCCACCATTGCCTTAGTGGTAGATTCATTATTTTCCTAGGTTCTCAAGTAGTTTTCCTTATACTTCCCTCGATTTTCATTAGTAGATTTATGTGGATACTGCCCTATTTCTCCTCTTGCTACTACATTTTGGGAGGAAGCAACGCTCCCTCCTTCTAGAGCTCAATGCAACTGAACTAGAAATGCTAGTGTGTTCAAAACCTATATTTTAAACAAGAATCAACATTGACATAATTCTATAACTTTTTAATTCATAAAATGCAATTTTAATTTATAAATTTAATAAATAAAAATAATTCAAATGAATATTACTATTACTATTATTATTGTCTTTTCCATAAGAAATATGTTTATATTCCATGTGAGGAATATATATGCTTCTATCCTCAAGGGATTACTAATAATCAACAACAAGGTTCAAAGCCATTACAACAAAGTTCATCATATCACTTGTAAGAATAAAACCTAGATGAAGAAGATAAAAATAATTTCTCATAAACATTAAGGATAAACCTAGTTAGCTTCATCATATTTATTAATTTAATACAACTTTTAATTAAATTAAATTTTATATTTTTTCCCTTAAATTTCAACTTTTTAAATACTTTTAAACTATTTTTTATATTTCTTTTTCAAATTATTTAATATAAATAAGTATTCATAAAAATAATAATAATAATAATCTATATTTTCATTATGACAATATTATTTCAAACTTAATTTTGTTTAACTATAATAATATTATAATTTTTTTCTTAGTGAGAAAGGTTATGATTGAACATAGTGATCTTACTCTAATCATGAATTATGGTTGATCTCTACTTAATTGGAATTATTGATTGGAAATTTTTTTAGTTTTATTATAAGCTATCCAATTTCCCTAGGGTATGCGGTATTGACTTTTCTCTTTTTTATTCCATTCAAAAAAGAATTCTAATATTTCTATCATTTTATATTTGTGAACTTTCTAATAATATAAAAAAAAGGTAAATTCCATGTTTGAATTACTAACAATCAGGCATTTGAATATTTCCACCCTTGGTGCCATGTCGACTTTGTTGAGCAACTATCATGTGATAGACATGATACCACTCCATGTCCACATGTCACATCAAATAGGGTGTTGACTCAACACAACACCCGATCATGTCATTTGCGAGCTCCCGTTAATTTATTTTGAAATTTTAAATAAAAATTTAATACATAAATTCTATATAAATATCTTTATATTCCATTTTTTTATAAGATTTAAATCCTACATATAAATAAAATTCATGTAGGAACATTCCCACCTGTTAAATTCCAAAGTATTGATCATCAACCATAAATGAATTTCAAAATATGATGCCATAAATTGTAAAACATTCTGTGGATTGCCAATTAATCAAAGCTTCAAACTTCAAATGTTTTATTGACCATAGATAGGTCCATACATCAAATTTTTTTGTCAACTTTCAATGGAATCATTGGACATTGGTGAAATTTAGAAACTTTCTCCATTAACCCCAATGGTATTATTATTAGTCCCTGTATTTGGCACGATGTGGACTATAGCGATCGATGGGGTTTTATCGAGCAGTGAATTTATTTAACTAACCATTACATTCACAGTTTAACCAATGTTTCAGTAGGAATATTTGATCAAACAATTTTTTATGCAAAGTTTTAACTTGGACCTCTTATTGCAGGAACAAGAATATGATTTTATAAAAACTTTGGATAATGGTTTCAAAATTCACTTGATTTCACTTAAATACATCAAATTTTTTTGTCAACCTTCAATGGGCTCATTGGACATTGGTGAAATTTAGGATTTAAATTTAGAAACTTCCTCCACTAACCCCAATGGTATTATTATTAGTCCCTGCCTTCGACACGATGTAGACTATAACGATCGATGGGGTGTTATCGAGCATTCCATTTATTTAACTAACCATTACATTCACAGTTTAACGTGAAATTTAGGATTTAAATTTAGAAACTTCCTCCACTAACCCAAATGGTATTATTATTAGTCCTTGATATAGCAATTGATGGGGTTTTATTAAGCATTCAATTTATTGAACTAACGATTTCATTCACAGTTTAACCAATGTTTCAGCGGGAATAATTGATCAAACAATTTTTTATGCAAAGTTTTAACTTGGACCTCTTATTGCAGACAAAAGAATATGATTTTATTAAAAATTTAGATAATCGTTTCAAATTTCACCTTATTTCACTTAAATACTAATTTAATGCTAGCTTGTATTTAGCATTAATTGAAAACATTTAATGTTTTACTTTTGCTTCTCCACCCACCCTAAAATATATCCCATTCAGTCCACAGCTTCATGGAAAACATGTCGTCACCTCTCTCATGAGGGACACAATACTTCCCTTTGGTGGCCAAATTGTAGATGAATAACATCTTTGTGTATGAACAGAAGCAAGTCATCGTTTGAGGAGATTAACCGCCCTTCCAGAAGTTTCCCATACATAGAACTATGAATAGAAGCTCAAGTTATTTCGTACATAGAACTATGAATAGAAACTCAATTTCTTACTGAGTCACCATCTGAGAAGATTAATCTCCCTTTCGGAAGTTATCCGTACATAGAACTAATTTGAATGTAGTCATTTGAGGCAAGCAGGCGAACTGGTGTTGAATATTAATGTTGTTGTCTCAGGGAAACATAGAATGATGGCTACAAACTTAAATAGTTTGATATTATGCCAAAGAATTCTGAAAGGAAAAATGCATTGTAAGTTAGCTTCTACTCTTCTTTAACGAAAACAATTACAAAAATACAATTATTAGTTCATCTAAACTTTTATCTCAAGCTTGTATATTGTATGCTTACTCTTGTTATATGTGTTCATGTTGTTGAAAATGAATGTTTCCCTTATTAAGTGTGTTTGGTTTATTCTTTGTTGTTAAATAACATAATCTCAACAACCTGCTAGGTGTCAAAACCGTCATTCCAAGTGTCATAGGTCAATTTGAGTGAGTCCACTTTAGTCGAGTTTAACTCCAGTTATTTATTGTTGATGTTTCAAATGTAATCCTATTTAAATAATTCGTAATATTGAGATGAGAAATTCTCTGCTCCATTTTACCTTTTAGTTTCTCAATTATTTTCATGGTATCTGAGCTAGCTTGCATAAGCCTCCCTGGAGAGTAGCAATAGAGCCAAGAAGGAGCAGTAGAGAGGAGAAGCAAGCTTGCATAAGACTCATTGAAGAGCAGAAATTTTTTTGCAGAAAAAGCCTCCTATGAATTGTAGAAGAAAGCCGAAGAAATTTTTTTGGTTGGCGCAACTGTTAAGCTAATACTCATGCCAGCGCGTTGAAACAAGGGATTGGCGTGAGAGCACAAGCCATACCCGCGCCAGTTTTTTGACTCGCATTGTTTTTATTTAGTCGCGGCCATCTAGTATCGAGACCACGCCAGTCAAAGAATTTAAAAAAAAATTAAGGTGAGCAACTACGTATCCGTTTGATACGTGTAGATTTACCTGCGTTAAGTGCCGTTCACTTGCACATTTATCAAGTGATGCGGGGGCCAGAGTGAATTGCTTGCATTAGGCTGCACGCGGAACAAGATTTCATTACATGCATTAAGGCATATTTTTTTAATGTTGTGTTAAGCCATTCAAAACATTTTAAAAAAAAAATTAAATGCAAATATGCATGTGAAGTTTAAAAAAAAAAGTTTTAATATGAAGGTTTTCAAATGTTAAGGGAAAGTTTTTATGTTAAGGGAAAGTTTTTTTTTTTTTTTAATTCTATTAAAAAAAACTTAAAATGTGAAAAGGTTTTTTAAAAGGAAAAAATATTTTTTTAAACAGCATGTGTGAAGTTTGTTTTGGAAAAGGAGATTTCGTTGAAAAAATAATAATTTTTTTTAGTTTAAAAAAAAAAAACCGTAAATTTGAGAGTGTAAAAGCCTTAAGAAAGTGAAAGTGAATGTTTAAAAGGAGATTTTTTTTGAGGAAGAAATTTTTTTTTTCATATATAGACTCGTTTGTTTGTGGAAGCCAACCAACGAGGTCATGGGAAAAGCCAAGAGGCTAAAGCAAAAACAGAAGATGTTTGAGATCTTTTTAGATCTGGAAATAAGAAGGCAAAAAGATGCCTATGCATTAAGATGCATAAAAGGATCAGTCGATGAAAGTATACTTCCCTTAATCTCAGATGCCAAGACAACCAAAGAGGCATGGGATACCCTTAAGAGATGTTTTGGTGTAAAGGGGAGCATTGAATTTGAAGATGAAGGTGAATCTATAGGAGCAAATCTACAATTAGATGAAGAGCTTGTTTAATCCCACTATGCTCAGCCACAGGTGGATGATCTCTGCGAAGTAAGTGCAGAAGAAGCAGAGAAAGCACACGAAGATGCTTGTGAACCCCACTGTACACAGCTACATGTGGATGATGATTTGATGATCTCAGCAACGGAACATTCTCACGAAGATTTGATGATACCAGCAACATAGCTTGTTGACAAAGATATGATGAATCCAGCAACAAAGCTTGCTGATGATATGGTAAATCCAGAGACTAATATTTTTTATTTTGACAAAGAATTTTTGGATAATGATGACTGGTTGCAGATGATGCAACAAAAACAAGATATTGACATGCTGTTATTTAGTGAGATAATCCCACTCCAGTTAGTGGAAGAAAACCTGTATGCAGCAACACAGGTTAGAGAAGAAGAGACAGAGAAAAAGACAGAAAGAGAGAAAGAAGCAGAGACAGAAGCAAAGAAAGCTCTCATTGCAGAGCAAAAGGAAGAAACAAAAAAAGAAGAAGAGACAGAAACAAAGAAAGAAGTATGCAAAGAGAAAGCAGAAACAGAGAAAGATGTTGAAGCAGAGAAGGAAGCATAATAGGATAAAGTTTCCACTGTAGAGCAGAAGGAAGGAGAGACAAAGATAGAAGAAAAACAACAGCAGAAAGCTCTCATTGTAGAGCAGAAAGAGCAGAATGAATGTCGTTCTGAAAATATTTTTTATTCTAACATTGATTTCCAGTGTGCAGGTACACAGATTGATTATGAAGAAGAGTTAAAGTTTATTGAAACATGGCTTGAAACACCATGTCTAGTTGAGGTCTACACAGAAGCTGTAGATATGAATGTTGAAGACAACATGCATGATGAAAACGTGAATGAAATTTTCATGCATTGGATTTATGAAGAGATAAGATATTATTATAATCTTATGTTGTAGCAGATTGATGATGAAAAGCGCACTACAGAAGACAATATGTGGGAGTAGCCCACATTTCTTGAAGATTTCTAGAACATGCTTAGACAACCTGGAACAATAGAAGACCTGCACTAGAAAATGAAGAAACAAAGTTCTCAAGGATATAGCAAAGCAAAAAATATGAAACAATTTAGAGGCTACAAAATATGGAAAAAGAGAAAAAGAAAACTAAATCTAGTTGAAAGTCAAATTTTAAATTGTAAGCCTCGCTGAGACATAGGCCAGCAGGTATCTGAATTAAATTTTTATGTGGTTGAAATTAAAGGGGAGTGTTAAAGAACGTAATCTCAACCACCTGCTAGGTGTCGAAACCGTCAGTCCAAGTGTCATGGTCAGTTTGAGTGAATCCAGTTTAGTCGAGTTTATCTCCAGTTATTTATTGTTGATGTTTCCAATGTAATCCTATTTAACTAATTTGTAATACTGAGATGAGAAATTCTCTGCTCCATTTTACTTTTCATTTTCTCAATTATTTTCATTTTTTGGATACATTTCTTCTCCAGTAGTACTTGTTCGAGACCTCTACGAATACAGGATTGAATTGTTGCTAGATGTTGTTCATACATGTAATATATCTTAGATAGGAATTGATAGAAATTTAGGGTCTGACCTAAAACACATTGATAATATTTTCGGTCTGACCTGCAAGCTTTCTGCAACTGCAAGTTAAGCTTCTAACTCTCAAATATCTTTCTGCAACTTCAACTTAAGCTTCTACTCTCAAATCGCTTTCTGCCACTGCAGCTTAAGCTTCTAGCTCTGATGTTGTTGGAAATATAACATATATGAAATATACATTGATAGCAATTTATGGTATTGACTTACTTACATCCATGTTGTTCAGAACTCCACATTAGCCCTGTAGGGAATGTCATACCCCTTGAGCTTGTAGTCCTCTGTGATTGAGCGTGAGAAGACGAAGTGACCCAGAGGATGTCGTTGCAGGGTCTCCTTCAGCATGACGTTTAAGCATGGAAGGTTTTTAATTTCCTTGTCCTCTTCTTCAGGGTGAAACCTATTTTCCAGACCATCAGCCCATAAATGCATGGGGGCAGGATTTGTCCACCGTAATATTATAGCAGGTACATAATCTTGCAGTGGGAATTTTCTGCCTCAGTGCATTTATGATCCGATGAATTGGAAAATAAGATTTTCCCTTCTTCAGCACATTGTTCAAGCATGAAAGGTTTTTGGGCAACCAAGTGTTTGTTTAATTGAGTAGGTGGCATTGGCAACGTTGACTGAATTGATTGTATTGAAGCGGCATCGTAACTACTAGTTAGCAGTGTCGTGGTGATCTTTCCTTCTTTCCAAAAATAGAATCCTTCCTTAGGAGAGTTGTGCTACTCTAAATATAGTCATACATGGACCTATACCCTCAACCCCTATACCCTAGACCCCTATGCGCTACCAAACACAAGGGTCCTACCTCACTTACGTAGATGGAACAATGGTTACTTCAACACGAGCATCATATGGATCTCATCATATGGATTTATAAATAACTTAATCTTCTTGAAAAGGAACCACCTCTACAAGAGCACATGAAGCAATTGATTCAGTAGAGATATATTGACCAAAGATGGATACATTTAGATGTGTTCTAGTTCATGTTCCAGGATTAGTTAATGTTCCTACAATTGAGGCTATAGAAAATTGGGAAGAATATCTCTTGCTAAGCTACTCATCCATATTCATATTCATTTTATCACAATTGGAACAACAATTTCATGAATCAAAAGTAGGTGTAACAGACTTACTTTAATACTCCTATGGCACATGAATCCATTCTTCTTTAAGCTTAGAGTAAGTAAAGGTGGTAAATAGGTTAGTATATTATATATGTAATCAACCACACCAACTATGAAAATTCCCATTCACTCAAATTCATCCATTTCTAGAACGCCTGCACATACTCTTTTAAGCCAGGCATTTCAAGCTATACATCCAAGTTCCTACAACGTGAGTGCATTGCCGAAGGTCCTTTCTTTAGACCCCAAGGCTAGTCGAGAAGCAGATTTCTTCATCGGCTAAAAGAACTAACCCCACTATTGAGCGAATGAATGATAGCATGACCCGACTCCAATCGATCGAATTTAAGAGATCACGTCATCGACGGAATAGGCATGCACGAGGACAAAGAGATCCACCTAAGGAGGGGGAACAAGTGCCTTAATTATCTCGATGTGTAAAGTGTCCATGTGGATTTGTTGCAACTCCCTGATACGCTTCCATTGTTTGGAGAACATCAACCTGAGAATGGGTAAGAAATTGTGTATTCGGCGCTTCACAATCAGCAAAATATTCGCACATTGGAAACCACATGCACAGTCCCTTAGTTTTTCCCTGCCTTGACGTCCAACCTATGAATGAATGAGACGCTCGATGGCCTAATCGTGAATCCAGCAGAAGTATTTGATTAGTGAGAGGGTGAGCATTTCAGACACCATATTTCGGCACAAAGTGTGCCACGCATATCCATACTCGACCGAATCTATAGAGCATTTGTTCACGTTGAAGAACATCTTTGTCGGAGTATCAGGCAGCCTGCTAGCGAAGAGTACCCCCTTTTCAATAAGGGCCCCATGTACTACATCGGTTGGTTCATTCTCTGCCTTGCAAATAATGTACATTATATTACTGAAATGAGTTATAGTGCAGTGATATGTGGTTTATATGTGGTGTAACTATAAGTTTTGTTGGTTTTGTTGTGTGAACCTAACTGAATCAATGTTCTTAATATGTCTGGCTTGTTCGCTATTGAATATATTCTTGGTGTTATATAACAACCAAAAATATTAATCTTGAAATCTCTCTTACATTAATCGAAAAAATTATAAATTTCGGCTGTTGAATATATTCTTGGTATTATATAACAACCAAAAATATTAATCTTGAAACCTCTCTTACATTAATCGAAAAAATTACGAATTCGCCATAATTAAAAAAAAAAAAATTACCTATAATAGCATAGCCCATTGATTCAATATAGATTCAACGGACATATAGGTGATGAAAATGATAACAACACTTCAAGTGACAATTACACTCTCATGTTGACACGCCTAACCCTTGCCGCATGTGGCCTACCATGCTTGTACGAGCAACATGATAAAATGGCGTGCATGCAACTTTCCAATGGTTGAAATAGAAAGATGGATGGCATGGCATTTCAGGAAGAACCGGTTGTTATGTTGAAACTCTTCAACACCCAACGTCTGATGCTGTGACTTGGGAGTTGTGCTGCATCTTGCTTATTACATATAATTTTATATGAGTCGCTAGTTATCTATGTTAGCTGATTAAATCGATACCTTTTACATAGATTTTGTGCATCATTTATACAACCGAAAGTGTTTACATTGTATAGACAACGACTTCCATATCTTGCGATCCTTGTTAATGTTTGACTGTTAGAAATTTGCCCATGTTAAATTTGGAAAACTAGGTCCAAACTCCATCTTGTGATGCTCAGATGAAGATTCCAATATTTGTATTGGATTCCTCTTTTGGAGAGGTGTAAAATCGATATAAAATTGATTTTAATCTGATGAGCAGAACATTTATTTTGAATTTATTATTTATAATAAATTTAAGTGCAGGTCGGCCTTAAGGTTTTACACCCCCAACAGATGTGTCACACACCCCAATGATGGATATAAATACAGTCAACGTTGGAGAGCTTTTCACTCATCTCACCCACACACTTCTCATTATCTACAAGCATTTGAGAAGCAGTTTCATCTCCCACGTGAGAAGAAGGATGAAATTTACCGCGGCAAATTTTCTGCAGTTAGGGTTTCTAGGCAAGTTTGACCAGCGTTGACTTTGGTCAACGAATGGTCCGTTTGAGCTGAAATTTTGTGGAGAGTTCGATTTTTGTAGGCCGTACTCATTGGCACAAAAATCGAGGTCAAAAAGTTGACCGAAGTTGGAGCTGCGTTGACTTTATTGTTGCTGCCCTGCGTTGACTTTTTCTGGACTGTGTTGACTTTTCTGGGGTTGACTTTGAGTTGACTGGATAATTGATTTGAGGACTGTTGTGACACATTTTGGGTTGGCCGACCAAGAAGACTTTGCTGGTTGAAGCATCCTGCTAATCGCCGTAACGCACCAACACATTCTCCTGTTTTTGGTTTGTCTTCTATAGATCCACTGGTATGTTCTATTAGCATTTTACTTAACTATTTATGTGATTGTTGTTATAAAAGTAAAATTGCATCAAGCATAGAACATCTACAAAAATTTACATGGTATCAGAGCTGAGGTGAAGACAAGCCCTAACTTATAGCAATCACCAACTAAGAAAAATGAGTTCCACAAGTTATGGCTTCAAGGAGGATGACAAGCTGACTGGAAGGAAAGACTTCCATGCTTGGAAGATGATATTAGATCTCAAATTGGAAGACCATGATCTCATGGACTATGTACTGGGTAAGATACAAGAACCTCCATCCACTGCTACTGCTGCTGCTAAAACCAAGTATAAGAAGGGGGAGATCAAAGCAAAGCTAATGATCAGGGAATCCATACATAAAAGTCTGGTTGCCTACATATCTGAGTTAGGCACATCCAAGGAGATGTATGATAAGCTGATACAAATTTTCAAAGTAAAAAATGCAAACCAAGTGCTATTCTTCAAGAATCAATTGAAGAATATGAAGAAAGGCAGGGATGAGTCTATCCAAACATACTTTCTGAAATTGACCGAGATCAGGAACAATCTGCTGGCTATTGGGGAGACAATAGCCGATCGTGAGATGGTACTCACCGCACTTGGAGGGCTCCCATATGAATGTAAAGTATTCAACACTACCATTCTCAATAATAGTACAATTCCTAACTTTGACGAGCTACTGTCAAGATGCATGCAAGAAGAGACAAGAATGAAGGAATACGAAAATGACAGAAATGCTGCCTACGCTGCTCATTCTAGAAAGAAGAAATCTGGTGGTCCTAAGAACAAAGGAAGAGCAAGGGCCCAAGGAAAGAAGGGCAAGTGTTTCACTTGTCATAGGCCTGGTCACTATGCTAGAGAATGTTGTTTCAAGAAGGATTCTCCCGATAGTGACGACAACAACAACAACCGGAGAAATGGAAATCAAAGAAATGACAGGTCCAAAGGAAATAGGAAGGCTCCCTCTGGCGGAAACAATCAACCTTTCAAAAGGTCTAGAAACTCCAGGTATGAGGAGTCAAATGTTGTTTATAAAAGAATTGAATACATTATTGTATCTTCCCTCTCTGCTGCATCCCCGCCCGACACTATGGATGTCTGGCTGATAGATAGTAGTGCCTCAAGACACATCACTAGGTTCAAGGAAGCACTCTCTGACATGGTTGAGAAGGATACTAATTTGGAAATTATCCTTGGAGATAATGCCACATATCCTGTGAAAGGGACAGGGACTGTGACCCTCCACTTGTCTCAAGGACAAGTCCTACATTTGCAGGATGTACTCTATGTACCAAAATTGAAGAAGAACCTTGTGTCTATATCAACGATCGAAGACAAAGGCTTCAATGTGGCATTCACTGATGGAAAGGTGCGCATGTGGAAGAAGAATCTCAAGGAAGCTATCGTGATTGGTTTTAGAGTTGGAACACTCTACCAAGTTGAAGGAAGTCCACTAGGAGCTATGACATGTGATACTATGCGACAAACTGAACTATGGCACCGAAGGTTTGGACACCTTCATTACAAGGCCCTTCCCGAAGCAAGGAAAGTGGTGACAGGGATGCCCGATTTTGGAAATAATCATGAAGGTGTATGTAAGGGTTGTGCCGAAGGAAAGCATACAAGGGGACCTTTCCCCTCAAGTGTCACAAAGACATCTGATATTTTGCAACTGGTCCATTCTGATCTATCTGGTATGCTACCCATTTACATCCCTGGGAGGATGTTCTTACTATATGACATTCATTGATGACTTCTCCCGCAAAACCTGGATATACTTTTTGAAGAAGAAGGATGAGGCTTTCATGTGGTTCCGTACCTTCAAAGCCTTCGTGGAAAATATGACAGGGAAGAAGATCAAGATTTTGAGGACCGACAATGGCACTGAATATGAGTCAAATGAGTTCAAGGACTTTTGCAGAGAAGCTGGCATTAAGAGGGAGACAACTACTACCTATGCTCCTGAGCAAAATTGTGTTGCTGAACGAAAGAACAGGACCATTGTGGAAGCTGCCCGTGCCATGCTATGTGACCAGGGTCTACCGAAGTTTCTGTGGGGAGAAGCTGCGAATACTGCTGTATACATTCAAAACCGATGCCCTCATTCTGCCCTGGACTCCAGAACTCCCAAAGAGGTTTTCACTGGTAAGAAACCTGACGTCTCACATTTTAGAATCTTTGGATGTCCTGTTTATTTTCATGTGCCAAAAGAAAAGAGAAGTAAGTTGGATGCTTCTGGGAAGAAAGGAATGTTTGTGGGCTACAGCGAAACCTCTAAGGCCTATAGAGTCTATGTACCTGGTCAAAGGGAAGTAGAGATATGCCATGATGTCACTTTTGACGAAGATGCTTCCCTGAAGAAAGTAGTAGATCTTCCAAGATCTGATTAAAATCATGAAGCAAGGCCTGGAAATCAAGAAGAACTGCAGGATGAGACAATGCCTGATGTTGAAGGACCAATGGACCCAATCGATCCATCTCCTTCACTGAGAAAGATACCATCATGGCTCAGGGACACTCTCGAAGATGTCGAGGGACATGCTACCCCGAGGGGGACATTCCGAGAAAGCAAGAAGCCCTGTAGATACCAAGGGTATATGGCTGCCATGAGTACTATTGTAAAATCTGAACCTGAATATTTTGAGGAAGCCATAAAGCATCAAGTCTGGAAGGATGCTATGCACGAATAATATGAGTCCATAATGAAGAATGATGTCTGGGATGTGGTTCCAAGACCGAAGGACAAATTAGTTGTCACTGTGAAATGGCTCTACAAGATCAAGCATGGATCTGATGAAAGTGCTGAAAAGTTCAAGGCAAGATTTGTTGCCCGTGGCTTCTCTCAAAAGGAAGGAATAGAATATGATGACATATTTGCACCTGTGGCACGATATACCACCATTTGATCAATCATAGCCCTTGCTGCTATGCAAGGATGGAGTCTTCATCAAATGGATGTCAAGACTGCTTTTCTACATGGTGCAATAAAAGAAGAGGTGTATGTAGAACAACCTCTGGGGTTTGAAGTCCAGGATCGGGACACTCATGTCTGCAAGTTGAAGAAATCCCTCTATGGGTTGAAGCAAGCACCCAAAGCTTGGTACGAGAGGATAGATAGCTACTTGATGAAGCTGGGCTTCACTCGAAGTAATGTTGATCCGAACCTTTACTTCAAGGTTGTCCAGGGGAAGCCTCTCATTCTGGTGCTGTATGTGGACGACCTCTTCCTGACAAGCACTGACCCTCTCATTCATCAATGCAAGAGGAAGCTCGTTGCTGAGTTCGAGATGAAGGACCTAGGAATAATGCACTACTTCCTAGGCCTGGAGGTCTGGCAGAGACCTTGAGAGATTTTCATTTCTCAAGGAAAATACATTGTGAAACTTCTGGAAAGATTTGGTATGGTGGACTACAAATCTGTGTCAACACCAATGGAACTCAACTTCAAGAAGTTGAGTGGCAGCGTTGTTGGGCCCGTATTAGCAAATCCTACTGAGTATCGTCAACTCGTAGGGGCTCTAATGTTCTTAGTGAACACCTGTCCAGATATATGTTTTGCAGTGAACACTTTGAGTCAACAGATGGTTGAGCCTCATCACTTTCACTGGGTTGGTGCCAGGAATCTTCTGAGATACCTTCGGGGCACGATAAACCATGGGCTGAGATACATTGCCGGGAGCGTGACACTCCATGGATATACTGATGCCGATTGGGCTGACAGTGTGGTGGATCGTAAGAGCACATCGGGATGCTCCTTCAATCTTGGTTCTGCTTCGATTTCATGGATTGGCAGGAAGCAGAAGTCAGTGGATTTGAGCACCGCAGAGGCCGAATACATTGCAGCAAGTATGACCTATTGTGAAGCAGTTTGGTTGCGAAAGCTCTTTAGTGAGATATTTGGACATGTGCTAGATACCACCGTGATACTCTGTGATAACCAGAGTGGGATTCACTTGACTGAGAATCCTATGTTCCACAACCGATCCAACCATATTGATATCAGGTACCATTTCATCTGGGATATGGTACAGCGAGGCGCCGTAAGGCTCGATCATATAGGAACTGATGAGCAGGTCGCAGATATTTTCACTAAGACCTTGGGGAAGGTCAAGTTCCTAACCTTCCGTGAGAGACTTGGTATCGTGGAACAACCCTATGATGTGGGTCCTATTGGACGATGAGCTCGAGGAGCTCTGGGGGGCTTTGGGGACAGCTTCTCAGAGCTATGAGCAACCACAAGGCTAGGCTTGCCAAACCTTGTTAGTGTGATTGGACCCCACCGTTGTGATTATTGAGTTGGTTCAGCTCTCATTATCAGTGCCCCATATGCATCCTACCCATTGAGTTCAGGGCTCATGGGAAGTACCTCTCATTTGGCCAATGAGATGGGAAAAGCTAGAGACCAGTAGCAAAGACTGATGGACGCATCAAAGATTGCCGTACTCTCTATCTAGGATGGCACGGTCCAACCACTTGATCTGGGATCAAGTCTAGTGAGGTCTCGGACCTCCGCCTGACTTCGGGTCAGATGAACCAACTTCGGGTTGGTTGGAGACTCTTTGTGAGTCCGATAGAGGTTTCGAACCTCTGGGCTGAATTTGTCAGCCAGGGGATGATGTCTTTGTGACTGACCCACTTCTGTTCTAAAATAAAGAGGCCAGCAAAGCAAGTTACGGTAGATGACGCACGATGTTTGATTGCACTGGTGGATGGAGCTCTCCCTAGTTGAGAGGGAGTGTTAAATTTGGACAACTAGGTCCAAACTCCATCTTGTGATGCTCAGATGAAGATTCCAATATTTGTATTGGATTCCTCTTTCGTAGAGGTGTAAAATATATATATAATTGATTTTAATCTGATGATAAAAACATTTATTTTGAATTTATTATTTATAATAAATATAAGTGCAGGTTGGCCTTAAGGTTTTACACCCCCAATAGATGTGTCACACACCTCAATGATGGATATAAATACAGTCAACGTTGGAGAGCTTTTCACTCATCTCATCCACACACTTCTCATTATCTACAAGCATTTGAGAAGCATTTTCAGCTCCCATGTGAGAAGAAGGACGAAATCCACTGCAGCTAAAGAACGAAATTTACCGCAGCAAATTTTCTGCAGTTAGGGTTTCTGGGCAAGTTTGACCAGCGTTGACTTTGGTCAATGAATGGTCCGTTTGAGCTGAAATTTTGTGGAGAGTTCGATTTTTGTAGGTCGTACTCATTGGCACAAAAATCGAGGTCAGAAGGTTGACCGAATTTGGAGCTGCATTGACTTTCTTGTTGCTACCCTGCGTTGACTTTTTCCTGGACTGCGTTGAATTTTCTGGGGTTGAATTTGAGTTGACTGGATAATTGATTTGAGGACTGTTGTGACACATTTTGGGTTGGCCGACCAAGAATACTTTGCTGGTTGAAGCATCCTGTTGATCGCCGCAACGCACCAACACATTCTCCTATTTCTGGTTTGTCTTCTATAGATCCACTGGTATGTTCTATCAACATTTTACTTAGCTATTTATGTGATTTCTGTTATAAAAGTAAAATTGCATCAAGCATAGAACATCTACAAAATTTACAGCCCAAACTTCAACACTGATGGTATTATCTAAATCAATGAAGTTTAATGTGTTCACTTTTTAAAGCTTTATCCAACTTTCGTTGGTGATGGGTGTAATTTAATACGGTTACTTTTTTTAAAAATATTCCAACCTATTGATTTGCTAATGAATCTATCAACTATCAATGAATTTTAATGTGGGAAAAAATTTAATTCATTCCTCGATGGCCAATTCCATCGATTAATTACACACTCACCTATCTATAACAATGAAGGAGTATACCATTAAGAACTTTGGTTGTTGTTATGAGTTAATGATAATGAAGGTGAATTTCTAATAATAAATGTTCTCATCAAATAGGATTATCTTTATTAAGGAAACCAATTAAGTTTAGAAAAATGATTTTTTGAACTCTAAACAATTAATGTTTAAGTAAATCTTTAGCAAAATTAGTTATTATTTTTGTGTATGAGAAAATGAATGAAAGTAAGTAATCACTTGCATATCATTATTCTCATATACCTAATGTATTAAAGATAATTTCATTCCTAGAATGAATTATTACAAAAATTTATGAAGATCACTTAAGTAAACAAGATTTCTTACTAGTATTTAACAACCTTAAAATATATCTAAAGTTTGCTCAAACTTTATAAGAACTTATATAGTTTAACTTTTAAAATTAAGCATACTTACTAGGAGTTACTATCAACCAAAATAATTGCAAGTCCTTGCACATGAATATGCAAGAGTTTAAGTAAATTAACTTATCCACTAGAGACATCAATTCATTCACAAAATCTCTTGTAAATTTAGAGTAACATACATTCATGCTGAAATATATTAAAGTTATATATATATATATATATATATATATATATATATATATATATATATATATATATATATATATATATATATATATATATTTCAAATGCGCCATATTCCAAACTCGATACAATAATAAGAGATACATTTTTAAATCGCTAAATGTACTAATAAAAATTCAAATAATATAAGTACAATAATCAGACAAACATATACAACACTTATCTAAAATTCCAAGCTAGCAATTGATTTGGGAATGAATCTTTTCCACCCAAAAATAGGCGTACATATACATAAAGTCTTCCCCTCACCATGCCATGATGCCACAAGGGGAAAAATAATAATTTATTGATTATTTGGCTAGGTGAAAAATACTTCGTTTACTCATATGATAGAGTTCAAGACCTCATTTTCCAATTGAGTATGAACCCCTACGTTCTCTAGATGCCACTTAGCTTGGTTAGAAAATAAAATAAGGGAATCTCTTTACTACTCTATAATCCCTCAACAATTTCCCGCCTCTTTTTTATCATGCTCCGCTAGCACACATCAATTCACAACCCAATTTTCCTTGCTAAAATATGGAAATATTTTGCAAGTGTTTGACAAGCACAATTTATTTTTAGGGAACACAAAACACACCAACATCATTCTAGTCCATGCATATTTGGGCACCCAAAATGCAATTTAATCACCCATATGTTATAGCCATCATTCCACTTTGGATTGGCAACATTCTACTCATGGTTCTCATTGCTCAAGTTCTCGTGTGTCTCCACTCTTCGTGGGTGTCTTTATATGTGCGTGAATGGATAAAATATTGTGTTAATGATTGTTTTAGATTCTTTTCCATTCATGGGTATCTACCCCTTTTTCTATAATTTTCCTTGTTTTAATGAAGTTCGTTGTTGTACAATCCCAATTTACCCTAGTCTCCCAGGAAATCCATTGGTCAAGTTCAAAAATTAAGAAATGTATTCAACCCATTCCTTAGAATGAACTTTAAATAACTATTGCAATTTTCGTCGCAACTTCCATATTTATGAGGGAAAAATTTCCAACTAGCCAATTATTCACAATCAATTGGTTCTTTGGCAAGAGGGAAAAAGCTTAGGTTTAAATTTGAATTTAATGGCAAGGATTTTGCAATACAATTCCCTGCAACACCTTCATAGTTTCCTACCAATGATATCCTAACCTGTATAAATTCTCAAATGTTCCCAATCAATTTTGTCATCATATTCATTAATCAAGAATTTAAAATACATTTATGATATTTTGGATTCATTCAATTCATTTTTTTCAAAATACACATCCATATCATCACGGAAAATGCAATACCATCAACATAATTAATTACAATTAATTAGAAATTAACTCAAATATAAAACATAAATATTCAATTTCTCATTTACATGAAAACTTCATAATTTTGTATGTACACATTCTTTGTCTCCATGAGTGGGGATATTTCATTAAGCCTGTGGATAAAAGGGAATAGCTTCTGTAACAACCCCAGTAATCTCGTGGAAAAATGTATAGTGTTAGATTTTTTAAACGGAATTACCAATGTGTAACTTTCTGAATAACCATTCCATATTCTAAAATCGACCAACATGAAATCAAAAATGTATAGAGTTATATTTTTTAAACGGAATTACCAATGTGTAACTTTCTGAATAACCATTCCATATTCTTTAATCGACCAACATGACATCATCATCATCCCATACAGAAAACTTTAGGACTGAAATAGTAAATCAGATAATATAACATCCATTTTTGTAGTACAACAACCTAATGTAACCTTGCATCATTTTCATGATTTTCTTAATTGGTTTAACTAACTACATACTTCATAATTTAATGCAAGGAATCAACATAATAAGAATTACACAATAATCAAACACATCATTGAACATCAATATACCTTGGAAACCCCCAACAAACGTTTAATTTTATTATTAAACGCTCGTGAAGGTGTTCACCCCCTTAATTTTATTGTTTGTAAGGGAGTCCATCCCTTAACCATTTTCATACAATATTATAAATAATATCACTCAAATACAACATATCTAGCTAAAAGCTATTACAATCATCATGATATCATTTACCCAAAATTCCTCAATCTCTATGTCTTTGTGGCCTGGTTGTTCCTATTAATGGATCATTCTACAGCTGACATTCCTCAATATGCATGGATATTTTATCAATGACAATGTTAAAAATAATCTATCATTTTCTTATCTCACCATCCTTCCCTGCCATTATTGTCTTCAACAAACTTTGATATCATGATTAGTTAAAGTATTAATCGACCAATAATCAATCTTTATTGGTGATACTTCAACATCTATTCATGTGCATACATAAAACATAAAAAAAATATTAGGCCATGTATTATTTAACATCACGACATGCTCTAATAAAAGAAACATATAACTATCAACCATCGTTATTCCCCTTACACGTGAGTCCACATTATTTCCCAAATAAAAACCATTATAGTCGTCTTTATTCTTTTAAAGGGAACTAGCACACTAGCTATGTTTTTTCATGTGAATACATAAACTTTTCACAATAGTTGTTATTCCTGCATGTTGATACATAATCTTTTCTAAAAAAAAAACTAACATAATGTTGCATGTGAATGCATAATATTTCCAAGAAATCTATCTGAATCAACTATTATTTTCATGCATGCAAAACATATTTCTTACTATAGAATCCTACCACAATTAGTTGTTATTTTTATGCAAACAAATACATACTTCATTTTCCAAAGGAAATTAACACAACAACTATTGTTTAGATCCATAAGGATTCTTATTCCTCTTTCACAATAGCTATATTTTCTATGCATAAAGAGATTTACCACAATCAACTAATCTTTTGTGTATATAAATACACATGTTTTTTTCCAAAGTTCTAGAAAAATAGTTATTCTTTTGTTGTGCAAGGTGCACATTTAACCCTTTTCAAAGAAAACAACTAATATAATTTAATTCTCCTCTACACAAAATTCATGAAATTTTTATAAGAAATGGGAAACCAATATTTTTAAGAAAATAAATATATTTAACCTATGCTCATGCACACAAGAACCATGGAAGTTTTCCAAAATATTTTAATACAATTAAAACATGGAAATACATATTTCTTTTTCAAGAGCTAATAAATTAGTTAGTTTTTATGTGCAAAATTCCTTTCTAAGAAACTAATACAATATTTATTAGATATGTTCACAAATTCCCTTATGGAAAACTAATACAATAGTTGTTAAAAGACATGTACTTTCCAAGAAATTTGACAAATGTCTAGTTTTGGAAGTTTTCCAAGAATTTTTAATACAATTAGAACATGCAAACACATGTTTCTTTTTCAAGAGATAATAAATTAGTTAGTTTTTAAGTGCACAATTCCTTTTTGAGAAACTAATACAATATTTATTAGATATGTGCACAAATTCCCTTATGGAACTAATACAATAGTTATTAAAACACACATACTTTCCAAGAAATTTGACAAATGTCTAGTTTTTCATGCATTCTTTATCTTCTTGTATGGAGGGTTTTATGTATTCTTTTAAACAACTAAAATATATAGTAGCTATCTCTCTTGAATGCAAACTTATACTTTTATTTTCCAAGAAATTAAATACACAACAACAATTTCTTTACATTATACTTATTTTTAAATAATTCAAATGGCTAGCAACTAGTTTTCTTGCATGCAAATGTATATATTTTCTTTCCCAATAAATTTTGTTTAATAACTAATAAAAATAGTCATATATTCTTTTAAATAAATACTAACACAATAGTTGTTCATTTCTACCCATATATTCTTTTCCAACAAATTATTCTGTTAGTGCAGGCAAGTATATATTTCCTATTCCAAAAAAATATTCTTTAAATGAACAAATTTTCATAAGAAATTCTTTGAGAAAATAATCTTAAGTTATTATTATTTCACACATGAAATACTTTTCTTTGAAAAGATTAGCATGCTTTGTTATCATTTTACCACACAGTCCTTCCCAAGAAGAAATATAATGTGGCTAATCTAATTTTTATGCATATATGTTCTTTCTAAGGAACTAATGCCATAGTTATTAATTCTATGCATATAACCACACATTATTGTTTTTAGAAAAAATATACAGCACCCAAATTCATTAAGGGTTTTCCCATAAAATTAGAATATGTAATTCTTATATCAAATATGTGCTTAACTAAGTTTTTACTAACATGTGAATTTGAAGTTGCAGTCTCTGTCTTCGCCTCCTGAGTGCACAAATATTAGACCTTGTCCATACTGGAATTCCAGGGAGCACACCTTACGAACCCCATGTCTAAAAATTGATATAAGATTCCAAAACAAGTCACTGAGACATCTCACGAAATATAGATGTTTAAACTTTCAAGTTGGAGGCATCGGTAACAAGAGGAGGAGTAGACCCTTGAAGTGTGATTTCCTTGCACCAAGAACTCTAACCAATCCTAAGGCAATAATGTCATAAAAGTAGATGTGAAGAAACAATTTTCATGTTGGCTATGGTTTCAAATTTCTCACAACTGGTAATATAGCCTTGATACATAGATGGGTCAAACAATCATCTATGAGGAAGAGATAAAGGAAAAAAACAAAAACCTCATCAAGGATTCATCAACTTCAACCACAGTGCACTCTACCAGATCGTTAGTATAGTCATGTCAATTGGCCTGCAAAATATATTGACCCTTTTCTATCAAAATCGATGAAGAGGGGTTAGAAGAATAGTAGCACTCAAAACCATACTCTAAGATCGTCCAACTAACACCCTGGAACCAAAATTATTATCTAGCTATAATAGTGATAAAGCCATAAGGCCTAGGTGGGGGAGACCAAGGCCATAGGATAAAACCCCTCCCTGTCGTAGAGCAACATGCCAATGGTTGAAATCCCCCAAAGGTGAAATGAGGCAAGCATAGGTTAGAATACCTAACCAAGTAAACCCTAACTAAATTCCAATCTAAGTATCATGTAAAAAGGATAACCAATTTTTAATTAAGTTAAAACAATAATATTATTCCATGTACAGTGAACATCAAGTAGCGATATTACAACTTATTTTCGGTTCAAGGTCTTTGTTTTAGCATTTGATCATTTGACTAAAATATTGACAAAAAGAAAACCATGTTCATTAATACCACTTTGGTTTCGATCAAATTAAATAATATGTTTTATATAATTTTGATTTAAAATTGAGTAATTATATTTTTAGTATTATTATTATTAATTTTTACATTAAATATTAAATATATAGTCATAGCTATATTTTCAATTTAGAAATGATTTATTTCATAAGAACAAATGATTTATAGTTTTTCATTTTGAGATTATAAGTTATAATTAAACATAACAAAGTTGTTCATAGTTAAATAATAACTCTTAAATCTTTATCTTTTATTTTTTCAATTTTTTTAAGAATATATATATTTTTTTTCAAAATAATTCTATGACTTTAATATATATATATATATATATAATAATTCTATAGCTTTCACATATATATAAAATAATTATATAGCTTTAACATATATATAAATTAATCAATTTAAAAATAATAATAATCATTTTTGAAAAAGCTATCAACATTATTATATAATATAATAAAATATTAAATCTTTTTAAATCTTTTTTATTATGTATAATTTAATAATTACAAAATATAATTTTTTAATTTTCATGCCTTAATTTTGGTGAAGTGGGAAATGGCATGAATCATCTCCGTGATGGGGAGTATATAATTTGTCCGTAATCCTTGCCTTTTATAGTTGATGTGGACATGCATTTTGATATGTAAAGTATAAGACATAAGAGAGTAATGAGCGTCCGCTCTTTTTCTCGCTTTCACATGCTTCTTCTCAGTCAAAGATTCATTTAATCCGATCATTTTTGTATGCGAATTATATAATCTTAATCAAAAAATTAATCTTTCAGTTATTATTTTTGGTACATGCAAATACAACATATTTTCTTTTCCATAAAACCAAAGTAATATATATATATATATATATATATATATTTTCTCAAATATTATATCAATATTACTCATTTTTTTTCTAAAAAATATTCCAATGTAAACTAACTTAACATGTTATCATTTTCTACATACAATGATATTCTTTTTAGAGAAAGCTAATACAAATCTTGCATGATATTATTCCATAAGAAACTAACATAATAATTATAATAAAATAATTACATGTAATTTTTTGAAATAGATATAGCTCAATATATCATCTATCTATGCAAAAAACATAACTCTATCACATAATGACTATTCTTTGTACATGCAAAAGCTTATCATAATAGCCCTTACTTAATACGCACAACAGATATTCCCTTCTTTAAAATTCTACTATCATTTATCTATTATTTTCAGATAAACAAATAAATACTTTTTCAAAAAAAATTAATATAACCTTATTTCCCTATTTCTAGACAGAAATTTTCTCTTAGGCCTAGTTATTTAGATTAGATATGGTACATTCAACATTTGTTTCTTTAGTATTTTCCTTGGGAAAATACGTTGGCTTAGTAGATTTTAGATAGATGTAAATAGTCGACAAAATCATTAGAATTATGGAATTTTGATTTATTTTGTTTTTTTTTTTTTAATTATATGTAATTGAATTTTTAAAACTTAAAAGAAGTGGGTTATGTGATAGGAGGGTTGTTAAGGAGTTTTCTAATCATTTTGGAATGTTTTCAACCTGTTGAAATTGGATTACAAACGTAAAGTTATTTTAGCTGGTTGAAAATGGATGATATAGAAGTCAAATTTTAATGAATAGTGATGATTTGAGATAATTGAAAATTGAGTAAAATTGTTGAAAGCATTGTTATATTATAGGTGTAATATCCCAGCCCCCTTACGTGGCATATGTAATTTATTAACATCGAGTATGATTTATTAACATGAAGTATGTTATTAACTTACTATCTCTTTGATGCCAAGAAGTCATTAGGGTTTTGTGGTGGTGTTGTTTGTTTCCTTCTTGAGAGCCGAGAGCAGTTGTAGCAAGACAGTTTGGTAAGAATTTCTTTTAGTGTATTGGTATTTCATGATAATAGTTGTTTGGGAATCTCATAAATATGCATTTATACTGAAGAATAGAATTTGTATTTAACAATGTGTTATTGGCATTTGGCTTGCAAGGGATACATTATGGGTTTGCTAAAACAATAGTAGATTATCGAAGTTTAATAATATAACACCAATGCATTATAAAACACGTATAGCATTGTAATTATTAATGCATTTTAATTTTATGTTTACAAAAATATATATATATATATATATATAAAGTAAAAAGATAGTTATTTAATATGTAAGATTATGTATTTTTCTATCAATAGTCTTGAAGTCAGAGTATGTAGATATGCATACGATTTTTTATGTAAAATATAAATAAGCATGTAATTTTCTTGAAAGAGAGTATGTGGTTATTAACATATGCATGAAAGAGTAATTGGTATGCATTAGATTTCTTGAAAAAGTAACATGTGATTGCATGTTCTAATTGTAGCTTGGTCATTTTTTGGAGAAAAATTGCAGTAATTCTTGCACATAAAAGCTAAGTAAATTTGTAGTTTCTCTTAGAAAGATTACATGTCTATCATGTGTGTTAAAATCTAAGTAGCTTTGTCGTTTTCTTGAAATAATTTGCATGATGTTCTTGTTAAGTAGCTAAGATATCCTCTTCAGAAAAGATGCATGAAACATATAAAGTTCTTCATGAGATAGTATGAAAGTGACTAGGTTTTTCTTTGAAAATATGGTCATCTATAATTGGGTGAAAATGTGAAGTTGGGTTACATGTTTTTCCCTTGAGAAAAAAAAAAAAAAAAAAAACTTTCTGCAAGCCAAAGAAAATTTTCTATTTAGAATTTCATTTTACAATTAAAAAAAAAAACTTGTTAGAAATTTTATTAGCTTTCTATTACTTATTCTTTGGAATTTTTAATTCACATTTGATATGTCAACTTAACAATTATTTGAGTGTGTGTTCTTTAACAATCAAGGGATTCATAAAAGGTCATGTTGAGATGTGTTGGTATATTCTTTGAAAACTTGGTGTTTTTGAGGAAAAAAATGTGTTACAACAATCTAGACAGAGTCTATTTCGACATCATTATATTTACGAAACCAACTGATGCATATCATAATTAATAGAATTTTTTGAAATGAAAAAATATGAAAAAACTACATATTTTGAATATTTTTCGGTCTGCGTTAAGTTTCTCAACATATTAGTTATAAACTAAAAATATAAAAGCTACATATTACAGACGACAGACCAATGTAATGCACCATAAATTTTTTAATTTTTTTACAGTGTATTTTGGGAGATACAAAATTTTGATTTCACTGAATCATAATGACCTTCAAAAAAAAATTGCACCCATTTTATAACAAAAGTAATAAAAAATAGTAAATATCTATGAAATTCCATAAAAAATATATCTCCTGAAATTAGATTGAATTCTACAGATCCTAGTCTTGGTTTCAAAAGGTTATTCATAAAATTTGATGGATTTTAACCATTCCAAAGTTGAAGAAATGTGTTCAGAGCCGAGATGCAGCGTAGTTGCAAATGTTTTAGTTCGGCTGAACTTTTGTAACAATTTGGCCAAACAATTTTTGCCGCTTTGTCCCGTTAGTTTTAACGACAAACAATTTCAGCTGAACTTTTGATAAAATTTTGTCCAAATTTTTCTCGCAAATTCCGTTGGCTGGAAAAAATTTGATAAAGCCCCTATAAAAAAAAATCACAACTCTATAAATAGCAGGAAATGGAAACATTGTTTGCACACATTTCTTCATTTGGGCTGAATTTGCAAAGGAAATTTTTAGGGCTGAATTTGCAAAGGAAAATTTTTGGGCTGAATTTTGAAAGGAAATTTTTTGAGCTAAATTTGCAAAGGAAATTTTTTGGGCTAAATTTTCAAAGGCTTTTTGGGCTTAATTTTCAAAGGACATTTTTTGGGGGTATTTTTTAAAGTGACATATTTTTAGAGTAAGGGTTTTGGGTTGAAGTAAATATTTTATAATGATTTTTTAAAGTGAATTTCTGTTTAAATTTTTAAAGTGAGATTTTTTTGCAGGACTTTGAAGGAAATACTTTGAGCTTCATTTTTAAAAGACATTTTTTTGGTGGAATTTTTAAATTAAGTGTTTGGGTTGAATTATGTCTCTTGTGAAAAAATTTTAAAGTGAGCTTTTTTTAAATTAAATATTTTCTGATGATTTTTTGAAGTGAGTTTTTGTCTAAATTTTGATAGTGAATTTTTTTTGCAGGATTTTGGAGGAATTTTTTGAGCTTCATACTAAATTATCATGGGAAATCAAAAAAATTGCAAGAGAAAATATGATCAAACAAGAGATCCTGAGGCTCGTAGAGAATATGGGAGAGAATATCGCAGAAAAGGGAGATAAGAATGCTCAAATATTGAAAGGAAAAATCAATCTCAACTAGAAGTTGAAGTAGATATGTAAATTTAAATATTATAAATGATATTTAACAATTAACTGGTGTATTGTGAAACTTAATTTCTATTTGAGGAACTAATTTGAAAAATATTTTGCAATGTAAACAAAGAGAGATATTTCTCATAACATTGATGATTAGATAGAAAATTTTGAAAGAGAAAGTGAAAGAGATATTGAACCAATGATTAAAGATCATGTTGAAAATGTTGAAATAAATTCAATTGAAGAAATTGAATCACCGGGTATATGTGTGTGTGTGTGTGTGTGTGTGTGTGTTTGTTGAATGTGTATTATTCAAATTATATATATTTATTAATTTAGTTATTTATTGACTATTTAAACTCATTTTTTACATTTAATTCTCATATGTACAGATGAAATCAATATCAATGATGAGATGTTAGAAAATGTTGACACTGACACATATGGAGATAAAAAAGATGACCATGTTATATGATATTGTTTTAAGTGCATTATTGATATATTCTGGAAAGATGAAAATGTGGGATTTCAAGCCCAAATTTTGAGAAGTCTCTTAACATCAAATAAATTAAAGGAAGCTACGACTCTACTAGGTATTCGAAAATCAAAAATAGATAAAAAAATGAAGGAAAATGTGACACAAAATATAAATATTGTTCTAAATTCAATTGGAAGATCTAGAAAGAAAAGTGATTTAGATGCACGTAGAGCAATACAAATGGTAGTGGTTTCATCAAGTACTAAAGAGAATCATTTGGTCAAATCTATGGAACAAGTATTAGGGACCTCACGAAAAACATTGCACAACATAAAAAATTTCGATTGCAAATAGATGTAAATGATGAGCTTGCTTGTTGGACAATTATCTGTATGAAACCATAAAAAGATAGAGATGGAGAAGATGTTAAAAAAATAATATATGAATATTGGATGAAAAATTCACGTGTTTCACCAAAAGCAAGGGATGTGATGCGACGAAGAACATCATGAAATCAGTACGAAGAACATGCTAAACATATCTTGGACACCACTCAGATAGATTTGTTCAACAATTTCATTGAAGAGAATCATGAAATTAATGTCTCAATCAGTGCTTTTGTGCAGCAAAAACCATGGTATGTTAAACCTATCATTGTATGCGACACTTTTTTTGTTGTTATCATATAGAATTTCAGTTATATTATGACACATACCTTAATTTTTTTTAAACATTTTGGAAAAAATCACCTCTTCCTTCCACTATCCATGATTTCATATACCAAATTCTATGTGCAAGAGAAATCCATGAAATATTTTACCAAAAGAAATGTGTTGTTGGTAAAAAATGCGATCACTGTGGAAATTTGACTTTATTTCACAACAAATAAATATAAATGATCAATCATTGTCGAACATTAAAGTGAAATGGAAAATATATGAATATATTCATACATCGATTAGTTCACGTAGTACTACAAGTGCTCAAAGGATTGATTTACAAGAAAAAGAAATTTTTGTGATAGAGTTTTTAAGAAGGTTTGGGCCAGAAATTTATAAATACACCAAGAATTCCCATTGAGCTCAATGGCAAGACTTGCAACTCAAAAACTCCTGTGAATTTTTTCCACCATGGACCATTTTGTCTATAGTTGATTTTGCAAATAATTACACATTTGTTCCACAAATGAAATAAAGAGTGAATACTATCATTCTGACCAAGTCTCTATGCTTGTCCATATTCTATATAGACACGTTGAGCAAAACGTTGATCATATAGAAAGAACCAATGGAAATAAACATTTTATTAAAGAATATCTCTTTTATATCAGTGACAATCGTACACATAATACACATTTTGTACAACATTGTTTTGATAATATTTATGACTCATTGAAAGGTCGTGTAATAAAACTCAATGAACATTTGATATGGTCAGATGGATGCGCAGGTCAATTCAAATCTTCACAATCATTCTTTTGGTAGTGTCGTCTTCATATGAAAACTTGCATTAAACACTGCTGTAATTTCTTTGAGATTGTTCATGGAAAAGGAGAACATGATGGTGCAGGGGCATGTATAAAACAAGCACTTTGAAGATGTCAAATGGACCACTATGCACATCAACTTGTCTCAGTTGAAAAATTTGTTCAATGGTGCACTGCTCCACTAAGCCATGAGACTAACCATTCAAGGGAAGTATGAAGGTACATGTAGATATATACAAATTAACTTGCATATATATAGATGTAGAACTTTAATATACATGATCTTTTTTTATTAATTTTCTAATTTTAAACATTATTTATCACAATGATTATCCTTGATTGTATTTTAAATAAGGGTAAACCGATGAATTTGGGTTACACTTTTGTGAGAATGGGGGGCGCAAAACTCTTTTTTGCAACAGTTTGGTCAAACTGTTATAGAGTTCGGCCGGACTTTCGATATTAGTGCGGTCGAACTTATTCTATCGTTTACATCGACAACGTACTGACGGCATGGGCAAACAGATTTTTGGCCGGAGATTGGAAAACTGGAAACTCAAGTTCAGCTGAACTATTAGTTCAGGCGAACTCTTAAAATAATCCGGCCGAACTTTAGTTTATAAATGCACCATCCCGGACACGTTAATGGGTTTCATGCTTATTATCATATGTGTTTCAGGCTTATTGCGTCTGTGTTTCAGGCTTATCACATATGTGCTTCAGGCTTATCGCATCTGTGTTGCTGTGTTTATGTTTGCAGAGTCTTATTGGGTAATTTTTTGTTATTTTTTTCTGTTGTTGGTGAATTAAGGTTATTTTTGTTTTAATTCTTTTTTTTTCTTTTAATTTTATCGTTGTTTTTTTGTTTGCAGGTAATTTTCCTCCATGACTTCCTCGTTGATTACAGCCTCATTGATCTCTGAATTGTGGCCTTGTCTCCGAATTACGGCCTTCTCTCCAAATTACGGCCTCGGCTCTGAATTTCCAGGTTCGTACAGCACCCTGGAATAATATGTAGCGAAATATAATTGTTAGATTTTTAGAATGATTGTTAGATTTTTCTTAGAATTGTGAAATATTTAGTCACTATTATTTTGAAATTGTTGTCTTTTTATTTGAACGGGTAGTTGGAGCTAAATCCTGAAAGGAAGACATTGAAAGAAACTCATTAAATAAAATTTTATTTTTAACTTCTTGTCATGGTATAAAATCTAACTAAAATGCCTCACATTTAGATGGTTTTTTCATTGGTTTAATATATTCAGCATTCATTTTCTTGCCACACATTCTAGCATCCATGGTTTCGACAAGCAACTTACGACACTTTTTTTCCATCATTTTTTTTTTCTGTGCAAATTGCATGTTTTTATTGGACAGATTCCGAGGATGGAATCCAATCCTCCTTTCATTGGGGTGTCAATGGAGCATCCCTTTAAAATAATAAATCTAAGAATCTAAGTTTCCTTTGGCTTTCCTTCCGTCTTTCCTATTGCCCTTTCCTTCTCTGTCTTTTTACCTGTCTCCGTTTGTTGGTTATCAAACAAGAAAGAATACTAAACCCAGAGGGGAATGGAAGAAAAATTAATGTTAGAGTATATGGATATACAGGAAACAACGAATGTAGTTATAGTTAAACCTTTAGATATAAATTGTATAACCCATAAATCATAAGGGATGCATGAATTTCGTAGCGTAAATGGCATATGGACCTTACTAAGTGTAAAATAACTAAGAGTTGTTACTTAAAATACCTGGAGTGGCCTCTATTTGGTTCAACGCTGACTGAAAGCTCTTCACAGTAAAAGAACGACATGAATGACGAGATGCTGGTGAGACCAATGTAGAGAATCCTGTAAAAAAAATAACAAAAAATGAAAATAACAAACTATTAGTTTCAATAGAGAACCCTGTAAACAAAATTGAAAACTGAGAATTAATAAATGCCAATGGGGAAGCTGCTATGGGATATGGAGAAATCAGAGTTTATGATAGCTCCCAAATTGAAACAGATCCCAGGTGAGCTACTACTTACCCCGCTACTTTCTTTGATGTTCTTGGTTTTTTTTGCTGAGTTTATGAAGCAGATCCCAGGTGAGATACTACTTACCCCACTACTTTCTTTGATGCTCCTGGATTTTTTTGCTGAGTTTTATTTGGTGAGTGGTATCTATGAAGAGGCATCAACATCATTATCGGATGTTCTTCATAAATTTATTAAAACAAGGCTCCATGAAGTTCATGTTGTACATGATGAACCCACATAGGAGAATGACATAAATGAGTTGGATAACATGATAGAGGCTGCGGGCATAGTGTTTATCCAAGCTAAAAAAACATATACACTCTTCCATGTTATATCTTCCATGACCTAAAGGCACTCTTTGGTTTCATTTCCTTCATGCCATGTTATCTTCTTTTCACTTGGTATGTGTGGAGCTATATGAAGGAGAGTATAAAATTACTCTGGAAGTCTTTGAAGGGTCCTTTAAAGGATTGGTTTTTTTCCAAGACGTATCTTGGTATATTCCTTCATAGGTAGATTGACAAAAGGCCCTTTGGAGCATAGCTCAAAATTCCCAGTTATCTATGAAAAAAATACCTGTAGATCATTGGAACTCTATGTTGTTAATATTGGATAGATTTTGGAAAGTTTAAGGAATTTTATCTAGCATGTAAATGACACCCCTTTAGAGACTACTTTCATGTTTCCAATATTTTGGACCCTTGGGTAGCTATTTCTTGTGGTTTCCAATGATAGATTAATAATAAAGGCATAGATTGTAATGATCAAAAAATTCATATACAACCACTAAATATAGGTTTTAACCCTGAACAAAAATTATCTACACACGAATCTTATAACAGAAAATAAACAATTGCGAGAGCATAAAACATAAAACAGATAAACACAGAGATTTTCCCCTGGATCCCAAATCGGGACGACCAGCTTGATTTTTCATTATTATTCCTTTTAGTGTTACAACACATATATATACATGCCGAAGCATACATAAACCCCAATCCATTAACCCTGGATTAGAACATAACCGTAGTTCCCTTGACCGGATCTACAAAATACCAGGGGCCGAAAACCATCGAATCCCAAAACCATGTGCAAAACCATGCACAAAACCATGGGCGGATCCGCCTATGAGTGGGTCCGCACAAAAACCAATTTTGGCCGGGGCACTGCCCCCGACCCCAACGGTGGGGACTGCTTCGCCCCGCGTGACCCCCCAGCTATAACAGAAAATAAACAATTGCGAGAGCATAAAACATAAAACAGATAAACACAGAGATTTTCCCCTGGATCCCAAATCGGGACGACCAGCTTGATTTTTCATTATATTCTTTTTAGTGTTACAACACATATATATACATGCCGGAGCATACATAAACCCCAATCCATTAACCCTGGATTAGAACATAACCGTAGTTCCCTTGACCGGATCTACAAAAATACCAGGGGCCAAAAACCATCGAACCCCAAAACCATGTGCAAAACCATGCACAAAACCATGGGCGGATCCGCCTATGAGTGGGTCCGCACAAAAAAAAAATTTTGGCCGGGGCGCTGCCCCGGACCCCAACGGTGGGGACTGCTTCGCCCCTCGTGACCCCCCAACTACGCCCGACGCAACATACAGCGCGTGGGGCCAATCGTGGAAAGAATATAACACATACCCAACATTCTCCCACTTGTTGTTTTCTTTCCACAGGGGGCCACAGGAGAGCTTAGTCATTGGCCCAATTCTTCAACACCCATTGTTTCTCTACACCAAGAGAACTTCTGAGTGCTCACAGACTTCGTTAATGCATCTGCAACATTCTTCAAAGTTTCCACCTTTACCAGCAACACCCTTTTAGCCTCAACCATATCTCTAACAAAGTGATATTGAACATCAATGTGCTTTGTCTTTGAATGATAAGCAGGGTTCTTAGCAAAGAAAATTGCACTTTGGCTATCACAGTCTATCCTTATAGCTTGCTGTACCAACCCCATACTTGAACACAATCTTTGCAACCAAACTGCTTCCTTGCTTGCATGAGTGGCTGCTATGTATTCTGCCTCTGTAGTTGAAAGAGCCACTACAGACTGTCTTTTACTCATCCAACTGACTATGCTTCCAAATAGGCTAAACACATACCCACTTGTAGATCTTCTTTGGTCCAGATCTCCAGCCCAGTCTGCATCAACAAAACCACGAATGTCCAACATTCTTTCCAATCCTGGTCTTCCCTGGTAGCACAAGCCATAATCACTAGTACCACGTAAATATCTGAAAACCCGCTTCACTGCTGTCCAATGCTCCTTCCCTGGGTTTGACATAAACCTGCTCAATACTCCCACTGCATGTGCAATGTCTGGTCTAGTACAGACCATTGCATACATCAAGCTACCTACTGCACTTGCATATGGAACACGGGACATATACTCCTCTTCTTCTTGTGTCTTGGGACACTGTTCAGCAGACAGCTTTACACCTACAGGAATAGGAACCTTCACCGGTTTACTATTCTGCATATTGAACCTCTGCAATATAGTCTCGACATACTTCCTCTGGTTTAACCAGAGCTTCCTCTTTGCCCGATCTCTCTTAATTTCCATGCCCAAAATATAGTTTGCAGCACCCAGATCCTTCATGTCGAATTTGGAGAGCAGTTGGGTCTTCAAATCTTGGATAATTTCTTTGTCATTTCCAATCAACAACATATAATCCACATACAAGACCAAATAAATAACACGGTCACCAATTAATTTAAAATAAACACGGTGATCCTCCTTGCTTCTGGTGAAGCCAAGTCCCCGTATATAGGTATCAAATTTCTGATACCACATCCTTGGTGACTGTTTTAACCCATACAGAGACTTCTTCAACCTGCATACCAGTTCTTTCTTACCCTTCACCATAAAACCTTCAGGTTGCTTCATGTAGATCTCTTCTTCTAGATCCCCGTGAAGAAATGTTGTCTTCACATCCATCTGTTCTATCTCAAAATCAAATGCAGCAGCAACGGATAAAAGTAATCTAATAGAAGTAACTTTGGCAACAGGAGAAAAAATATCACCAAAATCAATTCCCGGCACCTGGGAATAACCTTTCGCTACCAACCGAGCTTTGTATTTCTCCACCTTGCCTTCTACATTCATCTTCTTCTTAAACACCCATTTGCTCCCAATGGGCTTCCTTCGAGCCGGCAACTCCACCAGATCCCATGCATCATTTTTGTGCAAGGATGCCATTTCATCAACCATGGCCTCCTTCCAGAGTTTTCCATCCTCTGAATCTACTGCCTCCCTGAAAGTTCTGGGTTCATCATCGGTTATAGTTAAGGCAAAACCTAAACAGAAAGTAGATGGACTATACCTTTCTGGTTGCCTTCTTTCCCGAACTGATCTTCTCAAAGCTGGAGTTTGTGGCTCTTCATCTTCTGAGTCTTCTTCTGTTGTAGAGTCTGATTCATCCTCCTTTAACTCAAACTCTATCTTCTCAGGTTCCTTTAGTAGGACTTCATGTTTAAAAACATCTTTCACTTCTCTAAACACCACATATCGGCTGTACACAACCTTCCTTGTTTCTGGGTTCCAAAGCTTGTAACCCTTTAAACCATCCTTATACCCAATAAAGATGCACCTTTCAGATTTATTATCCAACTTGGTCCTTTTCTCCTTTGGAACATATACATATGCATCACATCCAAATACTCTTAGATGTGAAAGAGAGGGTTTCTTACTAGTCCATACCTCATGTGGAGTCTTATCCTCCAACGCTGATGAAGGTGATCTGTTAACTAAGTAACATGCAGTCTCCACTGCCTCTGCCTAGAATTCTTGTCCTAACCCAGTACCACTGAGCATGCTTCTTGCCTTTTCCATTAGCGTTCTATTCATTCTTTCTGCAACTCCATTTTGTTGAGGTGTGTATGGAGTAGTCTTCTGCCGTGCTATACCACACTTCTTACAGAACTCTTCAAATTCCTTCTTGCAGAACTCCCCACCATTATCTGTCCTCGGCGCCTTTATCTTCTTCTCTGTCTGATTTTCCACCAGAGCCTTAAATTCTTTAAATTTGTCAAAGACTTCAGATTTCTTCCTCAAGAAATATATCCATGTGTTCCTTGAGAAGTCATCTATGAATGAAACATAGTACACAGACTTTCCCAGTGATGGAACTGACACAGGCCCAAACACATCACTGTGCACAAGTTCTAATATCTTGTTTGCGCTCTTAGCACCAGAAGGAAAACTCACCCGATTCTACTTCCCATATACACAATGTTCACAGAAATCGAAATCCAGAGAGAAATTAGACATACCTTCTACCATACCATTTCTATGGAGTATCCGAAGGCCCTTCTCTCCAATATGTCCAAGCCTTTGATGCCATAGCATGGTCTTTTCTCCGAAGACAGCTAGGCTTTCCGCTCCACTTTCAGGAACCACAGAACTATTACACCCATCAATAACAGTGCTACCATGTAGCTTGTACAGAGTTCCGATGCGAACTCCCCGCATTAATACCGGTGCTCCCCGAACCATCTTGCAGGCATCCTTCTCGAACACTGTTTTTACACGCATCGTCCAACTCATCTTACAATCAGATTTCTGGCCAATGCAAGAATATGTAGAACACCAGGAAGTGTTCTAATCCTTCCACCTTGCAGTTTTAGCTTGACCTTTCCATGTCTGACGATTCTGGCCTTCCTATCGTCCCCTAGGAAGACATCACCACCATCATATTTCTCATGTGAACCACTCCCTATGAGGAGTGAAGTGAAAGGATGCACCTGAGTCAATCAGCCATGACTCATGATCTACATGTGTACTTGAAGAAGAAGCCAAATACACATCCCCACCTTCATCTGAGGTGGTTTTTTCCTCTGTAGAAGGAGCATCATCATATCCATTTCCTTTCTCAAGAGCTTTAGATCTGCATTCCTTTTTGTAGTTCCCTTCCTTTCCGCATTTTCAGCATACCTTTAAAAACTTTCCAGGAGATTTATATCTCCCTCTGGATTTAGATCTCCCACTCGAAACCTTATTCTTGTTTCTTTTTTGGGACCTTCCTCGTATAGATAAGACATCTCCATTTTGACCCTCCATATTTCTCCGTCTCATTTCCTCCGACAACAAGGCTGAGACAATGTCATCAAAATTCAAGGTAGTTGTATTGCTACCTATTGCAATAACCAGACTGTCCCACGAGTCTGGTAGAGAACACAACAAACTGATGCACTTATCTTCATCTGAGATTTTAATATCAACAGATGACAGCTGACTTACCATAGTATTGAAGGCGTTCAGATGCTCTGTCACCGAGTCTCCATCCTTCATCCTCGGGTTATACAGCTTTTTCCGCAGGAACAACTTATTCACCAGAGACTTAGATTGGTACAAAGTCCCAAGTTTTTCCCACAAATTCTTCGTCGTAGCTTCCCAACAATACTGAATCTGACACACACAACCGTATTGTGCTCTTGGCCTTCCGATCCAGTTTCTTCCAGTCTTCATCTGACATTGCCGTTGGTTTAGTACTTGGATCTACCGCGATCCACTGATCTTTATCCACCAGCAGATCCTCCATCTTGAGCTTCCACAACTCAAAACTCTGACCATTAAATTTCTCGATCTCTATCTTTCCGCCACTCGCCATCTTCTTTCACCGCAAGAATCGATCCCGCAGATCTCCCACTGAACAAGGTCTACCACAGGCCCGAGCAAAAAACCCTCAACAACAAAGGCGTCCCCTTGAAGCCGAAGCAGCTCTGATACCAAATGTAGGTTTTAACCCTGAACAGAAATTATCTACACACGAATCTTATAACAGAAAATAAACAATAGCGAGAGCATAAAACATAAAACAGATCAACACAGAGATTTTCCCCCGGATCCCAAATTGGGACGACCAGCTTGATTTTTCATTATATTCCTTTTAGTGTTACAACACATATATATACATGCCGGAGCATACATAAACCCCAATCCATTAACCCTGGATTAGAACATAACCGTAGTTCCCTTGACCGGATCTACAAAAATACCAGGGGCCGAAAACCATCGAACCCCAAAACCATGTGCAAAACCATGCACAAAACCATGGGTGGATCCGCCTATGAGTGGGTCCGCACAAAAAACAAATTTTGGCCGGGGCGCTGCCCCAGACCCCAACGGTGGGGACTGTTTCACCCCTTGTGACCCCCCAGCTACGCCCGACGCAACATATAGCGCGTGGGGCCAATCGTGGAAAGAATATAACACATACCCAACACTAAATACCTCATAATCTGTGATAAGAAGATGTTTAGATGCTTTTCTAGCTCAAAATAAAATAAAATTAGGATAATCTCAGCTTAGAAGTTAGATCCACAATTTATAGGAAATACTTCGTATAGGCTTAAATTGACAGACAACTCATTCAAAGTTTCCACATGGGAATCCATGTAATTGAATAAACAAACCTTGACTGCACAACCTCCAACCAAACCCAGCTTGTGTGATCAACAAAAAAATGATAGACGTTTATAGGTCAAATGAGTAGGACTCAATAGTTGTAAGTGAATTCATAACTCAATGGCCTAATGTTGGATGTGTCCCATGGCCATACTAAGTCTCACTAACGAGCTGCCTTAAACTATTTTCATTTTTAGCCTTCCTTGCTTAAGTTTTATCTATTTCAAAATAACATGATTGACTTAAAATAAAAGAACCTTCAGAAATGATTTGAAATGTATATCCCTTCGATAATACCAAGTAAAACCAAAAAACAACTCCACATCTTGAAAACCATGCCATTCAGAAAATCTATTCTTTCAGTACAATGAAATATACATGGAAAGGAAGATAATAGCATTTCAGGTAGGGAAGATAAAGATGTCATAACAGAAATCTGATATATAAGCACAATCATCAATTCCATTGTTTTTTACGTAAAGCACTATCTTCACATTAAATAACTTTATAAGGTTACACTAAAACTAAAGGCTTTCTCCCATTAATTAAAGGAAAAATTTAAGGCCTAAAACCTGAACCTAAAGTGGTTGAACTTACATAGGATTTTAGTCTGTTTGTTGAGTGTTAACTTCTACAAGTTCTATAGGCAAAGTCTGTAAAGGGCCAGGTAGCCTTTGGATCTCATCTTTTATGAAAGGTGACATATCCATTAAATGCCCCTACAGTCAATCTCTGGAACAGATCTAAATCAAAGTTCTTCATTTTAAGGAAAATCATGTACATGTGTCATTTCTCCCATACATGTGTCATTTCTCCCATAAATTCTTAAGGAAAAATTTAAATCATGTGTCATTGGCTTTTTCCCATTAACGTTAAAGCATGTGTCATTTGTCAATGATTTCCCATTAATTCAAGGCAAACTTTAAGGCCTAGAAATTGAAAATAGTTGAACTTCCATAGGATGGGATCCCCCAAACACAAGTGGAGTAAAATGTAAAATGTTAAAAGTGGAGTATTTTATGATGTGATGGATCTTAATAATCTAGATTGACATCGCTGTATTGAACTTCCATAGGATAGCATCCCCCAAACTCAAGGCGAGTAAAATGAAAAATGTTAAAAGTGGATTGTTTTATGATGTAATGGATCTTAATAATCTAGATTGACATGGTTGTATTTTATTAATGTACCTAAATTTACACCTTCCATGTTGTTTTATTCTTGTACAATGTTAAAAGTGGAGTGTTTTAGGATGTAACGGATATAAATAATCTAGATTGTGTTTTATGATGTAATGGATCTTAATAATCTAGATTGACATGGTCTTATTTTATTAATGTACCTAAATTTACACCTTCCATGTTTCTTTATTCTTGTAAAATGGTAAAAGTGGAGTGTATTAATGTACCTAAATTTACACCTTCCATGTTGCTTTCTTATTTCAAAATGTTAAAAGTGGAGTGTTTTATGATGTAATGGATATAAATAATCTAGATTGACATGGCTACAGTGATATGATGATAGTGTAGGTTGATGTTGAAGCTGTACAATCCTTGTACATATCAATTATTATAGATTATTAAAAAATTTGATAAGTGCTAAATTATACTTCTTATTAAGGACATAACTAATTTATGATGATAATGTAGGTTGATATTGAAGTTGTAAAATTCCTGTACATATCAAGTATGAATGACAGTACCAGCCAAAAATGACATTATTATAAATTATTAAACAATTTTATAAGTGCTAAATCATACTTCTTATTAAGGACATAACTAATTTGTAAGTTGAATTTTTTTCCTTAATGTTCTTAGCCTATTTATAGATGTCAAAATAAAGGTTTCTAGATGTGATTTCTCCCATAAATTTCACAGGAAACTAAATTCTAAGGCAAACCCTGTACATGTCATTTCTCCCACAAACTCATAAATGTGTGACTTTTGACATATGTCATTTCTATGTCATTTGTCCCAAAAACTATAAGACAATGCCATTTCTCCCATACACTATAATGCAAACTTTAAAGAAAACTATCTACATGTCATTTCTATCTTAAACTCTAGGCAAGGAAAAATTTAAGGCATGTCATTTATAGATTTGATTTCTCCCATAAACTTAAGGAAAACCATGGACATGCCATTTTCCCCATAAATTCAAGGGAAAATTTAAGGCCTAAAAACTTAAAGTGGCTGAACTTCCATAGGATTTTGAACTTCCATAGGTTTTTAGTATATCTATTGAGTGTTAACTTCTATAATTTCTAAAGGCGGAGTCTGTAAAGGGCCAGGTAGCCTCTGGATCTCATCTTTTCTGAAAGGTGACATATCCAGTAAATGCCTCTACAGTCAATCTCTGAAATAGATCTAAATATAAGTTCTTCATTTTAATATCCATAAACCACAACCACTTTAAGGAAAATTGTGTACATGTGTCATTTCTCCCATACATGTGTCATTTCTCCCATAAATTCTTAGGCAAAGTTTTTAAAGCATGTGTCATGTTGGCTTTCTCTGATTAAATTTAAAGCATGTGTCATTTCACAAGGCTTTCTCCCATTAATTCAAGGCAAAATTTAAGGCCTAAAAATTGAACCTAAAGTAGTTGAACTTCCATAAGGTATGATCCCCCAAACTTAAGGCTTCCTCCCTTTAATTCAAGGAAAATTTTAAGGCCTTAAAAATAAACCTAAAGTAGCTAAACTTCCATAGGATAGGATCCCCCAAACTCAATGCTTTCCCCCATTAGTTCAAGGCAAAATTTAAGGCCTAAAAACTGAACCTAAAGTGGCTGAAATTCCATAGGATTTTTATTTTTTTTGTTGAGTCTTAACTTCTACAAGTTCTAAAGGAGTCTATAAAGGGCCAAGTAGCCTCTCGTAGGATTTTGAACTTCCATAGGATTTTAGTCTGTCTGTTGAGTGTTAAATTATACAAGTTCTAAAGGCAGAGTCTATAAAGGGACAGGTAGCCTCTGGATCTCATATTTTCTCAAAGGTGACATATCCAGTAAATGCCCCTACAGTCAATCTCTGGAAAAGAAATAGAATTTCTTCATTTTAATATCCATAAACCACTACCACTTTAAGGAAAACCTTGTACATGTGTCATTTCTCCCTTTTCCCATAAAATTTTAGGCAAAATTTAAGGCATGTGTCATTTCTATTTTATTTCTCCCATAAAATATAAGGCAATTTGTCATTTCTCCCACAAACTCATAAAGGTGCACGAATTTTGACATAAATTCATCAACCACTACCACTAGTTGTTTTATTAAGTGCATAAAATAATTTTAAAACCATGTAAATTTCATTTCTCCCACAAACTAAAGGCTTTCTCTCATTAATTCAAGGCAAACTTTAAGGCCTAAAAATTGAACCTAAAGTGGCTGAACTCTCATAGGATTTTGAACTTCCATAGGATTTTAGTTTGCCTATTGAGTTTTAACTTCTAAAATTTCGAAAGGCAAAGTCTGTAAAGGGCTAGGTAGCCTCTGGATATCATATTTTCTCAAAGGTGACATATCCAGTAAATTCTCCTACATTCAATCTCTGGAACAGAAATAGAAGTGCTTCATTTTAATATCCATAAACCACTTCCACTTTAAGGAAAACCTTGTACATGTCTCATTTCTCCCTTCTCCCATAAAATTTTAGGAAAACTTTAAGGCATGTGTCATTTCTACTTTATTTCTCCCATAAACTATAAGGAAATTTTTCATTTCTCCCACAAACTCATAAAGGTGCACAACTTTTGACATAACTTCATCAACCACTACCACTAGTTGTTTTAGTAAGTGCATAAATAATTTTGCAAACCATGTAAATGTCATTTCTCCCACAAACTAAAGGCTTTCTCTCATTAATTCAAGGGAAACTTTAAGGCCTAAAAATTTAACCTAAAGTGGCTGAAATCTCATAGGATTTTGAACTTCCATAGGATTTTAGTCTGTCTGTTGAGTGTTAACTTCTACAAGTTCTAAAGGAAAAGTCTGTAAAGGACCAAGCAGCCTCTGGATCTCATTTTTTCTCAAAGGTGACATATCCAGTAAATGCCCACACAATCAATCTCTGGAACAGAAATAGAATTTCTTCATTTTAATATCCATAAACCACTACCACTTTAAGGAAAACCTTGCACATGTGTCATTTCTCCCTTCTCCCATAAACTTTTAGGAAAAATTTAAGGCATTTGTCATTTCTATTTCATTTCTCCCACAAACTCATAAAGGTGTGACTTTTGACATAACTTCATCAACCACCATAACTAGTTGTTTTAGTAAGTGCATAAAATAATTTTGCAAACCATGTCAGTTTCATTTCTCGCACAAACTAAAGGGTTTCTCCCATTAATTCAAGGAAAAATTTAAGGCCTAAAAACTGAACCTAAAGTGGTTGAACTCTCATAGGGTAGGATCCCCCAAACTCAAGGCTTTCTCCCATTAATTCAAGGAAAAATTTAAGGCCTAAAAACTAAACCTAAAGTGGCTGAACTTCCATAGGATTTTAGTTTGTTGGTTGAGTCTTAACTTCTACAAGTTCTGAAGGAGTCTGTAAAGGGCTAGGTAGCCTCTGGATCTCATCCTTTCTTAAGGCAGATAAAGGGCCAGGTAGCCTCTGGATCTCATCCTTACTTAAGGCATGTCATTTCTAGATGTGATTTCTGCCATAAATTTTAAGGCAAACTTTCATGCAAACCATGCATGAAACATGTATATGTGTCATAAATCTCCCTTAAACTCTAGGAAATTCAATCCTTAATGCATCTCAATTCTAGATGTGAATTCTACCATAAAATTTAAGTCAAACTTTAAGATAAACCATGCACATGTCATTTATCTCATGCACATGTGTCATTTCTCCCATGCATTTGTAATAAATGTTAATTTAATATAATTTTATTGAATTTATTTTTCCAAGGATAAAAAAACCCACTAAATATGGTTGAAAAATGGACATTATGCATAGATGTTTCTTGCTATCCCAATATAGGGAAAGTAGTGATCACATATGTGCTTTCCAATATTGCAACTTGCAAGGTCGTCCAAAGGAAAATTCATATACTGGGAAGAACAACAAACAACAAGGCATATTATATTGCATTGATAGAAGGATTGGGAACAACTAGGGAGTATGGATCAAAGAATTGTAGTTTTCACCAATTCTGAACTTGTGTGCAACCAAATGAAAGGCATGTACCAAGTTAAGAAGGAGAGGCTAAAACAACTGCATGGAAAAGAAAACAATATTGTTAGCCAATTTCAATTTTTTTGTATAAGACATTGTACAAATGTGAATAAGATGTATGTTGATCTATTGCATGGGGCAATGTCAATTCAGGATTCATATATCAAATATGAATTAATATATGAATTAGAATTATACAGGGAAATGCCAATGCAAGATTCATCTCTCAAAGATGAATTAGTTTTGAGACTCTCTTCTTCAAAAATTCAAGATTCATCTCTCAAAGATGAATTAGTGTTTAGACACTCTCCTTCAAAATTTATTGATGGACATTGTAACATATCTTGGATATGTGTGTGTTTTGTACATATAAATGCACATTTTTTAATGACCATGTGTTTTTTTCAATTATATACCAAGTGTGCTCCCACCACACCATGTAAAGTGCAACTTGGTGAACTTCACATTTTGAACAAGTGTTGAACTTCACATTTTTATAAAATTAAAATGTGAGGACTTCAACAATTTTTTGTTTAAATGGAGTTTCAGGCTTATTTTTTAATGACCATGTGTTTTTTTCAATTTTATACCAAGTGTGCTCCCACCATGTAAAGCACAATTTGGTGAACTTAACATTTTTATATATTTTTTTGCTTAAATTGAGTTTCACACATAAATTAGTGCTTTGAAATTTGTGTTTTACATAATTTGTGTACACTAAATTACATTAATTTTCTAAAATTTATTTTAAATATTAATTTAAAAAAATAATTGTAAATGCTCACTGTAGATATATGTATCATGGAGGATGAACGACGAAGATCAATATAATCCCATATCTCTACGAGAGAGGGGAATCAGGGATTGAGGGATGTTAATGGTATTTAAATATAATCTTAAATCTCAATACATATACATACATGTGTGTACATATGGAATTGAATTTTTATCAATTTTGTGAGTTAAATTAGTTGTTAATAAGTTTCATTTTTTATTTTTTAGGAGCTAAGTGGACAAGGCTGTCTACTCCATCAATGGAGAATGCCCATGTTTCACGCAATCATGGTATGGTTCCCGCAATTTAATAAATGAATATGTACATGTATTTATATGTATGAATGTATTTATGAATTGATTATAAATTCATATTTTTTATGAAGCTTTTGTCTCGTCTCATGAGATTGGTGGTGGTTCACATTCCCTTGGAGGGCCATCAATAAGTGTTGGTGGATTGCGTGAAGGTGGTGATATGTATTCCCCGAGAGACCAATTAATAGATGGTCGTGTTGGTTCTCAACCAATCGATGGTCATTCTAGTTCTCAGCAAGGTCGTTCTGGTTGTCAACAGTCTCAGGGTAGGCAAGATGCTAGCCAACCACATCAAGGTGGCCATCAATTTGAATATTATTTTCGATCAATTTCTATAAATTTGATTACATGTGTGTTTTTAATATACAAAATTTTATATATTGATGCAGAGGCTGAAAATGCTGCTCCAAATGTTGCTAAAAAAAGACGTTGGGCAAAACGCGTCATTCAAGAAGAAGGTGTCCACCAACCACGACTTATTCGTCCAACATTTACGATATACCATGGGAAACAAACATGCAATAGTGCACCTTAGAAAAGTGTCAACGTCTTCATGCAAAATTGAAGAGAGATCTCGTGGCTTTGACTCTACCTGCTGAGAGTCGACAAAGCTTGGAAATAGTTACACACTCTTTAAGCAAACTAGTAGATGTGTACCTGAAGCTTGGGCCAACCACTGATACTTTTGTAGAAGTGATGAGAAAAAGAAAGGAAATAGTGATGGGTCTCGATAAATGGGAGGTTGTTAAAAAAAGATTTACAACAGAAATGGCCAAGTTTATGTTTAATTTCAAAGAAGGGCCAAAAAGAAAGATGATGAAGGTGCAATATTTCAAGCACCCTCATATAGCTTGCTATTTGTATGATAGACACCTTGCGGCCTATGGAAGACTCCCATGAAATGACGAGGTTCCACTTTATTTTTCAAAATTCTTTTATGTAGAATTATTTTTACAAATGAAACCAAATTACCATGACCTTCTCTCTAGGATTTTTGGTCCTGAGAAAGGTCAATTGTGTGACCGTAGGGGTGCTAGGCATGATGTTGAGTTGCCTCGCCCTAAGCCACCATTTGTTAGTAGACCTCTTCGTGTCGAAACTTTGCAATCAGAGATGGATGCCACTTCTCAAATTAGTCAAGAAGCAAGGGATGCCATCATTGACAATGTTCACAGTGGATTGGGTGGAGTCGATGTTTGTCTGAATCGACAAAGAGCATGTGAGAATGCACACGCTAATTTTGTGTATTATACAGATGAAGAGATTGACAACACGAGTGTTGAAGATCTCAAAACATATGCAAATAATTGTTGCAATGGTTGGCAGGACCTAATTTTTCATGAGGAAGAGGGCATGGGAACGGTATGTGTTAATGGTTAGGGTTCAATTATTTTAACACATGTAAAATTTGTAATAAATACATATATACATACATTTATTTGTAAAAATTAATATAACAAAAATGTATCATTATATGTTAACACCATTTGCAGTTGTCACGCTTGATGAATGAAGAAAATGTTAATATCACGGTCGGAGCCTCCAGTTCAAACAATCAAGATGGGTCTCACCATCAATCATACAATCAATATGGCTCTCACCATCAAGATATGTTGGCAAATGTTAGTGTTTTTTAAGTGAACACATGATGATGTACAATTATTTTTATCTATTATTATATATATCGAAACATGATGAGATATTTTTAAAATAAATAATTGTGCACACATGTACATGTACATATATATAATAAAATGTTTTAACAGATTCTGATTCCATCCGATGTTTTTGGGATGGCGGTACCTTCTTCTTCCTTGGGAGATGTGCCAAATCCACCATCACAAGTATGAACAATTTTTCACTTTTAAAATTTATGTTTTTAAGTTATATATTCCACCTCAAAAAGTTCCATTAAAAAATGAGATATATCTAGATATTGAGTTATTTTAATTTTTTTGAATTTTAGGTTTTTGGAGATTTTCTTTCCAAGCCACTCTTAGGAGATGTGCCAAATCCACTAGCACAAGTATTCAATTTTTCACTTACATATGTATATGTGTTTAATTTATAATTTATAAATTGAAGTTTAAAATTTTTATTATAAATTGATATCTACAGATCTTGAGTTATTTTAAATTTTTTGAATTTTAGGTTTTTGGAGATTTTCTTTTGGAGCCTCTCTTAGGAGATGTGTTAAATCCACTAGCAGAAGTACTCAATTTTTCACTTAAATATATGTTTTTCAGTTATAATTTATAAATTGAAGTTCAAAAGTTTTATTATAAATTGAGATCTTGATCTTGAGTTATTTTATACTTTTAATTTTTTTGAATTTTAGGTTCCTATAGAGGATTTCTTTTCTCCACGGACTCTAGCGATGGAGATAGGAACATCCACACCATTTCAACCATTTGAACAAGTTGTCTAACTTTTTTTTTAATATTATTGAAAATAAGTTTATATATGCATTTTCATTTGAAAATTTTTAATATATATATAACTGTACATGTATATTGTACAGTTTACTATTCAAGATGTTCTTGTGGGGGAAGTTGTAGTGGATGAGTAACAAATGGACAGGGAACCTCGTATTTCATGATTTTTTTTACATTTTGTTTTTTACATGAAGTTCTATATATTCTCACTCAATTTTAAAACATCAAATTTTAATTTTGTATACATTGTGTACAGGTTCCCCATGCTTCGCAGGATAGCTAGAGGATTGTGACTTTGCTGGGAAAAAGACTACATCCATCTGTATTTGATGGATGATGCACATGCACTATTTGATGGATGATGCACATGCACATGTGCAACATTATATTTTCAATAGATTTAGTCTTAAATTTACTTTTTTATATATAGTCTTATCTAGATGCAGTCATATATAACTTGATACTTGATACTTGTGAGATCTACAAATTTTGGACATATTTTATGTGAACTACATTTGGTACATGTGAATGTGATATATAATGTTTTTAAAACTTAATTTTTGGATGGTTGAACTACATTTGGCATGTGAAGTAATGTTACAATGTTATATAATTTTTTTTGTTTTTAAAACTCAAGTTTTGGATGGTTGAACTACATTTGGCATGTGATGTGAAGTAATGTTGTGTTATAATTTTTTTTGTTTTTAAAACCTAAGTTTTGGATGGTTGAACTACATTTGGCGTGTGAATTAATGTTGTGTTATAACTTGTTTTGTTTTTACAATGTTATGGTTGAACTACATTTGGCATGTGAACTAATGCTACTTGATACATGATACTTGTGATCTATAATGTTTTGTTTTTAAAACTCAATTTTTGGATGGTTGAACTACATTTGGCATGTGAAGTAATGTTGTGTTATAATTTTTTTTGTTTTTAAAACTTATCTTTTGGATGTTTGAACTACATTTTGCATGTGAAGTAATGTTTTGATCTATAATGTGTCATTTTTAAAACTTATGTTTTGGATGGTTGAACTACATTTGGCATGTGATATAATGTTTTATTATTATTGGATAGTTGAACTACAATTGGCATGTGAAGTAGTGTTGTGATATAATGTTTTGTTTTTAAAACTCAAGTTTTGGATGGTTGAACTACATTTGGCATGTGATTATGATATAATGTTTTGGTTTTTAAAATTCAAGTTGTCATTTTCCAAACAAACAAAAAAAAATCGCATGAATATATGTACATATAGAAATGATTTAAATACATGTTTGAATATATATGTTAAAATGATTGAAGTACAATACACACACACACACACACACACACACACACACATATATAAACATTCATAAGATTCTAGGTCTTGTTAGATGTGTCAAATGATCATAATGATTTAAAAATGCATTCTATAATGTATATATATCCAGTACATGTAAAATTTTTCATCAATGCATGTATAGAAAAGTTAATTTCAGTTAATTACATTCTAGAATATATATATCCAATACGTGCAACATTTTTCATCAATGCACATAGAAAATCTACTTTCAGTTAATTGCATTCTAGAACATATATACCCAGTACTTCAACATTTTTCATCAATGAAAATAGAAAAGCTACTTTTAGTTAATTGCATTCTAGAACATACATATATTCAGTACGTGCAACATTTTTCATCAATGCACATAAAAAAACTAATTTCAGTTAATTTCATTCTAGAACATATATATCCAGTACTTGCAACATTTTTCATCAATGCACATAGAAAATCTACTTTCACTTAATTGAATTCTAGAGCATATATATATATATATATATATATATATATATATATATATATCCAATACTTCTAGAACATATATATCCAGTACTTGCAACATTTTTCAACAATGCACATAGAAAAGCTAATTTCAGTGAATTGCATTCTGGAACATATATATATCCAATACATGAAACATTTTTCATGAATCCATGTATAGAAAATATACTTTCAGTTGATACTAGTGTGCATGTACCAAAACAATATACATGTGCAAACACTTGCACAGATAACATAACAAGGAAGTTCAATTTTTAGTTGAGTTCTAGAAGTTCTAAAACATGAATCCAAAGAGATGAAATCTTTGGGCAGTTCAATAAAAAAAATTCTAATGGAATGTCATCTTCAATGATCTGTTCATGATTAGATTTTGACATTTTCCTTTTCTTAATTTTCATTTATTTCTTTTATTGAACCTCTATCAACTTTATGCATGCTGCACACACCAAGTGACTATATTGACAACTTATGACATCAAGTTCATAGTCTTCAAAGTTGAAAAAATCCCCACTTTGATTAGTTTGTCTAAAAAAATAACCTTTCAGTATAATAGATCCTCTGTCATATGGAAACCTGTGATCATCATATTTATATAATAATTTCATCTTTTGTTTAGTGCAACGCATCAAATAATACTTCATATTTTCAATGTTTTTAGTAGGTGCAATTACAGCGAAAACATCTCCTGCACAATAAAACAAACTTATGTATTTAAATTTAGATCATAATTAACATGAAAAAATAACTTTAAAATAATTTTAGTATCTATTTCTAGATCTCTATCATTTGAAAGAAATTCAAATGTTACCTTCTCTAACAAGATCAGAAACTCAATCACCATGTTATCACAAAATTGGACCTGATAGGCTGCTAATCAAATAAATCTCATGTAAATATTTCAAACCAATCTTTTGATTGTGGCTTAGCCTCCTCAACCTGAGAGGGCTCTCTTGAAGGGTTAATTATTTTTGATAAAAATATAGATGGCTAACTCTATGTGGGGTTATAATCAGATAGATGATAAATGTAGGTTGAAAATCACATCAGCAAGTACACATTAGGCTTATGGAGTCAAAATAGTTTCAGTATACCAATAAATCTACTTAACATGGAAATTGAGTCATATCAGAGTTTTAGTCAAGAGACACATATGTCAAACTGTAAAAAACACAGTCAGTTTATCTATATACGAAGTCAGAGCATCAAAGATGAATTCTGAGTAACATAGACAAACACTACTGCAATAGGATAATAAAAGATGCAATTAGAACAAGAACACACTAGAACTCCTTTTCAATCTCAAGTTGTCTAAGTAGAAATCTCTGTATTAGCTAAAAACCAGTAAATTACAATAAGCACAGTCTTTTGCTAAAAATGTCCAACCGCTGTACATTCTACTTCTTGGTCCTTTATAGACCATTTACAACATGAGATAATCTTATCGTGTGCTAGATACATCGAATTCCTGACTCTTGACACCTTGCATAACCATATGACATGGTATTTATTACAAAAAGACAACTAATCTACTAAACAGTCCTATTACAAATAGGATTCAAACTCCTTATCTCTATCCATAACAACCTTATCTAAACTAAATTACATCATTTTCCAAATGTATTAACACATGATCGAATCTATATGATAGACTTCAAATCTTTATGACCATAATGCTGACCTCCATACAAGTAGGAAACAGTCCCCTGTTTTCTAGGCCTAGGGTCCTTTGCACTCTTGGAACATTCTGACCACCATGAACTTCATTATTCTGAGCTCCTTAGCTGTTATAAATTGAATTAAAACATGCCAAACCTTCTCCTTAAGCTCCAAATGTCCAAAACCATCTCCAAACTATTCAAATGGGCTGTAATAGACGGCGCTATGAAAACAACATAGTTTCGTAGCGCCTTTCGTAGCGCTGCTATTTTACCCTTTTTTCTTCAAGATCTTGACCTCTTTCCTCCAAAACTAACTTAATTATCTTTAAATACATCCTCCTCAGCATTTTTAGTTCTTAATTAATGTTTTTACCCATCAAAATTTGATGAAAAAGGGCAAGAAAAGCTGCTACAATAGTTTCGTAGCGCTTTTCTCCCTTTTTACACTGTCTGTGCTACGAAACTGCTGAGTGAGAAGTTTTGTTCAAAATTTTCCAAAATGAACATTGAAAAAGTATCAAAACTCAAAATAAAATGATTCTATCATATCAAAAATCCATATGAACTTAAAACATAGTCATTTCAGCATTCATGAGGTCCTTTCTTCATTTTCACTTAATTTAGCTTTTAACTCTTTAATGATTGTCATTTTAATACCTTTGTTCTTTAACTCATCCTGAGTCAATTTCAGCTACTGATCCAAGTCCTCCACTTGATATTTAAGTCTCCTATTATTAGCTCTCAATTGAGTATTTATTACTCTGACAAATTTCGCTTCTTTTATTGATGGGACTGTCCATGTGAAAAATTGCTTTGCACTACTTGGAGTTTCAGAAATAGAACCAGTTTTACCTTCCCAGAGTGCCTTAATTCTTTTGAACTCTGCTTTCTCAATACTGTGCTTTCTAGCCCTCTTTCTCATCACAACAATTTCTTTGTTTTCCAACCTCAATTTCTCCTCAAGATGTTGAAACTATGTTATTTCTTCTTTTCCCTTCTTTACTCTGTTGGTTGTATGCTTCACTGCAAGTGTTGATGAATCAAAAACTTCTTCAGGGGCTTTAGCTGTCTCAATAGGTTCTTGAGCTTCCTTGCTGCCTTCCTTGAGTTTCTTACCATGCCTAGTTATAGGCTTCCTTGCTTGAAAGATGAAAGTTGCATCCTCCCCTTCAAACTCAATATTTTTTGTAGATTTAGTATTTTTCTGTTTATGCTCATATTCTCCAATGAACTCAGCTTGAACAATGGGTGTCTCCTCTATGTCAATTGCATGAAGGATTTCATCTAAATTTCCCTTCACTACTGGGTTGTCCTTTGTATCTGTAGCAACTATTTTTCCCTTTAATGCCACTGCTTGGCTTCTTATTACTCTTTTTATTTCCTACCTGCTGACATCTTGTTTCTGTTTTGCCTCTTTGACAATATTTGACCTCTTTTTTGTAGGTGATGGAGTTGGTGTATCAAGAACTTTTGTCTGCTCTGTCCTTTTCTTAACTTGTTTCCTTGGCGTCAGTTTTTCAAATTCCTTTGGTTTTGTAACCACAGGTTGACTAGATTCTGCTACTAGTGCTGATGGAGTTCCTTTATTTTTAGGGTTTCTAGCAGGAGTTAGGGTTTCCAACTCAAAACGATTTATAAACAAAAAGGATGACCAATCGCTGCCTATCTTCTAAAACTCATTCAAAATCAATAAATTCATCAAAACATGATGAAACAAATATGTTTCACAACCTTCAAATTTGGCTTGTACTTTATCATCCATTTTTGCAAGTCTCCTATGCAAATAAAAGGGAAAATCAAGTGAAATCCTACCAGTGAAATGCAGAAGTTGCTTGAAATGATATATGTAAACCTTATGATATCTTCCTTCACATGTAAAATACCTATGAATGTTGAACAGTAGCTTTGCATAAGTGTCTTTGATGTAGCTTCTAGGGATAGTGTTATTGAGGTTCATATCTGCATACTCAGGTTTCATAAACTCTTTGCATGGCTCCATATCAAATTTGAAACCTTTAAACCAAGTTTCTTGACCCCTTTGTATCTCTGTCACAACAGAAATAATCTCTGGTGAAATTGACACACTTAGCATCCTAACCTTGGTAGTTGTTCCATTGAAGTTCAAGGCAAATTCTTTTGAAACCTGTGTGTGGAAACCCTGCAAATTTTCACAAAATCAAAGACAACCTACTCTTCTGAACGCCTCCATCATTACTGGGTCTTCAATTATGGCCTTCATCTCTTCAGGCTCATGTCTCAAGCAGTGTCCCCCTCTGTGGACTTTATTTTCCTCTGCCATGCTTCACAGAAAACCTATCAGCCTCGCTTGAATATGTGAAACAACAGCCTCACTTGATTAGTTCATATTATCCTCGCTTGATCAAGATGTAGAAAACCTTTGTATGGAACAACCATAGGTTGGCTTGACACTTCAAAGCTTAGACACTCGAATGGAGGAAAGGGAAACGAGCATGACTAATTAGGCAAGATTTTGAATTTAAAATGTCATCTCATAACTAAATGATGCTTCATTCATACCCTATCATGACAATGATGACTGCAACATGGGTAAGTACAATGAATCTCATTGTTAACTAACTCATCATACCACTAACCTATCATTTCCCAATAGATTCTGACATATTTCAACTCAAATGACAAGACAGTTAAGAAACCACGCTTTCGTAGCATCGGCAGTGTATTTTTCCCTGTTTCGCGCTATGAAACTATTAGTGCTTTCATAACGCAAATCAATTTTTCTGAACTAGTAGCACTATGAAAATGAGGTTTCTTGGCTAATTGCACAATTTTGACCTGAAAATTTAGGAAATGACCCACAAATGGAAATTATGGATATTTGAAAATGAATGGACCTTAAAAAATACTTTATTTGAACTTATGAAAATCTAACCTACCCTTGATCAAATCCTAAATTGACTTCTAAACCCAATTTTGAACCATGACCAAAAACAAACTTGACACAATGATGTTTTGAAAAACAAAATGGGTGATAAAAGTGGCTACAATTGGGATAGTGTGCCCCTGTGGTACACTAATAACTGGTAGTTTGAGTGCTGCTATCCATTTTCTTGACCAAAACAGAAAAAAATTTGAAATTTCCAAGCTTTCTCCTCAATCTCTAATGGCCTTCACCTTAGGCTCAAGCTTGCTGATTTATCTTGTCATCATTAGTTGAAAACTCATAAAATGGAATATGTACAATGACATGAATGATCAATCAGATTTTTAGGAAGAGTAATGCTTTAGAAACTTGCCATTTACAGGTCCTCCAGCATATGATTTTCCATCCATCTCCTGCAGTATGTAAGTATTGTTTTCATGGAAAGTAGCTATCTTGAAAGGACCTTTCCATAAGTTCTCAAACTTACCATGTTTTCCTTTCTCTTCGATTCTGGCCTCCCATTTCAAAACTTCATCCTGAATTTGAAAAATTTCCTTCTTGATCTTCCTATCAAAATTCCTTTTGATTCTGCTTTGAGATTGTTGATTGTTGTTATAAACCTCATTCCTCTTCTCTTGCAGAGCTATTAGCTGATTGATTCTCCTCTAGACTACATTTGGTTCTTCTTCTAACCCTTGAATCAGCTTCATGACAGGTACCCCTAGAGATGTAGGAAAAATGGCCTCAGCCCCAGCTCATATGGTGAGGTTCCAATTGACCTTTTTGTGCATATCCTATCATCCTATAAGGCATACTTCAGCTTCAAATGCCAAGCCTTCTTATTCTCTTGCAACACCTTTTTTATGATCCTCACAATGATATTGTTAGAATATTCAGCAAGAACATTCCCTTGATAGTATGCAGTTGAATGCCCAAGAGTAATATGATATTGATGATATAAATTGATCATCTTCTTAGAATTAAATTCCTGTGCATTATAAATTATAATATTCATGGGGAAACCAAACCTAGACAAGATATTGTTTTCTAAAAAAGAAATAATCACAGAATCATTTTCTTGCCTAGTTGGGATTTCTTCAATCCATTTGGTGAAGTAATCAGTTGCTGTAAGAATCCAGCAATGCTGACCTAATGATGATGGATCAATCTCTCCGATAAAATCTAGCCCCCACAGCTGAAATGGCGCTTCCACATAGATAGGCATTAAAGGTAAAGGTACAAGTTTCTTCTTACCCTCGAAAATCTGGCATTCATGGTAAGCATCAATCTTTTTGTAGACATCCTTAAACATTGTAGGCCAATAATACCCTGCTCTAAGAATCTTGTTCATTGTAGCCTTCCAATAATGGTGACCTCCACAATCTCCTTTTTGGAACTCCTCAACTACGTTATCCGCCTTCTCTTCCAGTAAACAATTCAGCAAAATTCTGCCAGTATCCTTCCAAAACATATTTCTGTCAAAAATAAAATATCCCAAGGATTTTATATTTACAAACCTTGCCTTAGACTTTGTTAGATCAGTAGGTGATTTATGATGTTGTAGGACAAGAACAAGCTCCTTGTACCAATCTGAAGTGATGTATTTCTCTTCATGATCTGAAATTGTGAGAACAAAGTATTTCTCATGGGCGAAAACGTGAAGTTGCGAAACACTTTTTGGCATGAGATAGAATTCGGGAGGATTTTTTAATTTCTCGGCCGAGAAAAAAAGTCAACTAAATTTCTCGACCGAGAGTTTTCAAAACTCTCGTCCGAGAGATTTTAAATAATTCGAATTTTCTCGGATGAGAGTTTTGAAAACTCTCGGCCGAGAGTTGTGTCACAAAACTCTCGGCCGCAAACTCTCGGCCGAGAGTTAGAAAAACTCTCGGCCGAGAGTTTTTAAAACTTTTGCCCAGGAGTTTTCCCGCGCATAAATTGGTTTAAAACTCTCGGCCGAGAGTTTTAAAAATTTCTCGGCCGAGAGTTTTAAAAATTTCTCGGCCGAGAGTTTTTCTCGGCCGAGAGTTTCTGGTCAACAAAAAACTCAGAAAACTCTGCAGTTTTGAGAAACCTGCAACTTTGGAGGGACATAACACCTACAAAAACAAAATGTTATATGTCGGACCAAGTACCATTAGATTCGTCTCTAAATCTAGTTTTTGATGATGTGAGATTTATGGAGTTTCATTAAAAAATTCAAATTTTTATTAATTTTTTACTAAACTATGTCACTATGAAATTTCATTGTTCGAAAAATTGCACTGAATGAAAATTCAATAACTTTCAAACGAGGACACCAAAAAATTTAAAAAAATCATAGTGCACTTCCTCTCCCTGTCTACTTCAAAAGGGTACTCTCATTTTTCTTATTGATGATCACATTGAAAAGAAAATCAAAGGATAATAAAATGTACTGAAACATCACTATTTTTTTGTCTTCATCCATTTCAAAAAATAATAAAAAATAGTGATTTGATCCGAAAATTACCAAAAAATAGTCTGTGCACTAGTGCAATATATGCAGATTATGATGCTATGGCTTTTTTCCAAAAAATGAATAACCTTCCCTAAAAAAAGTAAAGGATAAAAAAGTGACTATTTATGTTTTCCTGAAAATTTCAAGTATATGCAGTTAGTAAACAACAAATTTACCCCTCTATATGTCAATATTTTTTTTTTTTTAAAATATCGGTATGGAGGTAAGACAATTCTCTACAATTATTGTTTTTATGTCAAAGCATAATTTGCGATAAAAATATGAGTTTAGTGGAGTTGAAGTTGAAAAACATAGAAAATTACAATTTTCAACGTCAAAAAAGGGCAAAAAGTGTTTCCCAACTTCACATTTTCACCCTCATACAGATATTGACAGTAGGGGGCTTTTACTTGTTATTTCACCTTTACTAGAAAGGATGAAACCAGAAGCTCCTGGCCCACAAACTGACTCTGCCTAAAGATATAAAATGTAAACACTAAAGTAGATTCGATCAATGAAAGTATTTTTTTATGTGCAAAGTATTCATTAATCAAAATTTTGTGCGTGAATAAGCAAGTTTAAGTATTCTGCAAATGAAGTAATGTTGTTTGAATTTGACCTAATGAGTTTTGTTCACTGTATAAGCCTGCTTGGGAAAAATGTACTTATGAAAAGTTATTGTTTAATGTAGCAGAATCTGAAATACAACAACAAAAATGCACAACATAACAGTAAGCATTTGTTTAAGCAGTTCACCCCTCTCTTGGGCTACCTCTGCTGGGTCCAAAAGCCTCTAATTAGGCTTTTCCCTTTTTCATTAATGCTCAAAATATGAATTAAACTATGTAGAAAGCCTCAAAAGGAAAAATAAGCTGCAAATTCAGAAACATAGGACTGAAATCAGTATAAATCTACTATTCATTCACCTCCAATGGATGAGTATATCCCAACACAACTGATCTTTCATTAGGCCCTAGTGGCTCCACAAAAAAAATCACTGGTAAAATTACTGATAGAGTGCCCTGATGGCTCTGAACCCTATCCCAACAGCTCTAGAATGCTTCAATACCCCAAAATCAAAAAAAATTTCGTCCCAAAAGGACTTCCCTAGCCAAAGTTATGGCTAACTGAAGTTTGCCCAATGTCACCTAAAAAAACTCCAGCTAAATCTGGCTAACTGCCAGATAGCACTAACAAATCTAGAGTTAGGCGCTGAATTTGGGGGACCGCCAAATCTTCCTCCAGTCATGGGGGGCTGAAGAATAGGTCCACGTGACCATAACCGTCGATTGTATTAATTAAACTTTAAGTTTATCGCAACATTTTATAAGGTTTAAACCATATCATAACATATGGTGCCGAAACCCACGTGACCATAACCAGATTCAATGCGTTCCGTTTGATACATTCAAATTTTAAATAAATATTGGCACCAATGCTTTACAAGTCGTGCTTGTGGCCCAATGGTTAGGCCGTTGGGTTGTCTCTGCCCCGACCCATGTTCAAATCCTGCCGCAACCAAATAAATTTTAAAACGCCCATTTCATATGAATCTTGGGGCAACGTGGCGCCCTTTGATTGGCCACATGCGGAATATTCTGCAGAATATTTCGTGGAATATTCCACAAAATATTCCCAGAATATTCTGTGGAATATTCTTTTTTTAATAAAAAAAAATTTATAAAGTCAATTTTGGCCATTTTTTAATTGAAATTGGCAAAATTCAAAGCTGAATATCTTCCTCATACGGCGTCGGTTTTCAGTGTTTTTCATGTCTACAATATCATTTTTCCAAGCTCTTTCTATTCGTTCTAGTTTGGACCAATTCTGAGCAACTTCATTTTTGAGCATTTTTCTACAAGGGACTTGATCTCCTGATCACACCTCCCAAATGGGAAGCTTTTGGACCCCAAAAGCTCTCTAATTAATGAAACTGATGATGTGGAGACTGATTCTCCACTCTTCCACCCTTGAATAACTGAAATCTACCCGATTTCATCAAATGAAGCTTTTGAGAAAATGACAATCTGTCTCTGGAATCAACTGATCGACCATTGCTAAGATTGACGAAGCCATGATGCAAATGATTAAAATTTACAGAACAACAATTGTAATCTGCATAAAACAAACTTTTTCTACACTGATCAAACTTCCCAGAAGACTTAAAATAACTTTCACCTTGCAAACTGTTCCCATGGCGAATTCTACCATTATGAAACCAACTTTGTCCCATGCTGAATTGTGTGTCCTTCTTTCTTGCATTTCTTTGCTTTGACACTTCATTCACTACATTGGCTGACCCAAAAGGTAATTTTTTCAACATAACATCATCTTCTTTCAAAGACAAACTGTTATTAAACTGAGACAAATCATTAGCAACATCATAAAAAGGCGAATGCTCAAAATTTGGTTGTTTCAACATTAACAAAGTTATACTTTGACTTGCATTAACCAATATTTTCAATTGACTTGCATGGAGTAAAGAAAATTCCAGCTTCTTCTTGTGAGCTCTCACAATGTACTCTTTACCATCTTTGAACAAGTCATACTTGTTTTCATGGCGATGAAAGATGGCCTTCCTGTCAAATAAATAAGGACTTCCCAAAACAATACCTGAGATATCAAATGGCACCACATCAAGTTCCACTGTGTCAATAAAGTGTGCAGTTATTGAAAAACACAGCATGCACTTCCTTGAGACTTGCGAATTGGCATCCTTGCATATCCATCCAAGTGGATAAGGCATCGGATGTGGAATGGTCTCAAGTTTAAGCTGCTTGACCAAGTCTTCAGATATAAGATTTGATTGTGACCCACTGTCAAATAGTGTGTCAATTTTGGTATGTTTTGAAATTACCCTCACATGGAAAAGCTCTATCCTCCTCTTTTCATCATGAGTATCTTTGTGACAATTCAAAGAGCTAGAACTGGGAATTGTGTCTTGCATCACTTCTTTCCCCTTAATGCTCTTTAAAACCATGGCTATGATTTTTGTCTCATCTCCTGAGTCTGACCCTAAGTCTTGCTCAACTGTTGCTACAGTTTTCTCCTTTTCTTTGGTCTTGTTTTTATTCTTTTATTTTTCTAGTTTCAACTCAGGATGAAGCTTCCAACAATGATCTTCATCATGAATTGTCTTCGAACAGTTCTTGTAAAATAACTTTCCTTTTTATTTTCTTGAATTTGCAACTCTTTTCTTTCCTTTGTTTTTGAGATTACTATCCTCATCAAAAATATTCTTTCCTCTAGCTTCTAAATGTGTAGCCTGGACACAGACTTCATCTAAGCTGGTAGGATTAAACATTAGAATAGTATGTTGTAGATAATTCTACAAACCTCCTATGTATTTCAACAAGGTGTCTTGACTTTGTAAGTCTACTCCAAGTAGAAGTGCTCTTCTTCTAAACTCTTGGGTATAATATTGCACATTTTGACCCTTAAGTTGCCTAAAATTTTGCCAATTCATGATTGCTTTCTGAATATGAGCAAGAGGATAAAACTATTTCTTAATAGCTGTAATAAACTCATTCCAAGTTAGAGTTATCTTACCATACTTTTTAATTTCCTCCTTGGTCTTGGCTTCCCACCAAACCAAAGCTGCTCCATCCATTCTCAAAGAGGCTAATTGGATTTTTGTGTCATCATCATGCAAATTCTGAATTCCTAGATAGACTTCCAGCTGTCTAATCCAGTTATCCAATTTTTCTGCATTCACATCACCATTAAACATCGGCAACTCAAACTTTACATCAAGCTTTAACAAAGGATTTTTAAGAGATGTTTTTGTTTTGTGTGACTGATTAACAGAAGTTGAAGAGGATGATGTGGAGGAAGAGTAAGATGATGGAGATGAAGGATCACCATTTCCTCCATTCCATTTCTTAGACTCATCCTTGTCTTTCTTCCCTCCTGGAGAATCTCCTTCTTCTCTTTGGTTTCTAGACCCTTCTCCAGCAATCCTATCATTTCGCTCCTAGTATAGGATCCTAACCATCTCAGTCATGTCCAAGAAATATTTTCTAAAGACTCTTTCTTCTTCCTTGGGATCCATTTCCTCATGTACTTCTCCTTCTCTGGAAGACATGTTTGTGGCTGATTCTAAGGCTAATGAAGATGAAATGGAAGGTGGATATAATGGCACTCTAGCACTCCTTGGTTGAGGATTAACTTGTTCTCTAACCAATTGGCCTTCCCCTCTTTTCAATTTCAGCCTAGTAAGCATCAAATTTTGTAGAATAACGCAATCTTCTTGCACAAATTTCAAAAAATCTTAAGCAAAACCTAGAGCTCTGATACCAATCTAATCTGAAATTGTGAGAACAAATTATTTCTCATACAGAGATTGAAAGTAGGGGGCTTTTACTGTTTATTTCACCTTTACTAGAAAGGATGAAACCAGAAGCTCCTGGCCCACAAACTGACTCTGCCTAAAGAAATAAAATGTAAACACTGAAGTAGATCTGATCAATGAAAGTATTTGTTTATGTGCAAAGTATTCATTAATCCAAATTTTGTGTGTGAATAAGCAAGTATTCTGCAAATGAAGTAATGTGGTTTGAAGTTGAACTAATGAGTTTTGTTCACTGTATAAGCCTGCTTGGGAAAAGTGTACTTATGAAAAGTTACTGTTTAATGTAGTAGAATCTGAAATATAATAGCAAAAATGCATAGCATAACAGTAAGCATTTTTTTAAGCAGTTCACCCCTCTCTTGGGCTACCCCTGCTGGGTCCAAAAGCCTCTAATTAGGCTTTTCCCTTTTTTATTAATGCTCAAAATATGAATTACATTGTGTAGAAAGCCTCTAAAGGAAAAATAAGCTGCAAATTCAGAAACAGAGGACTGAAATTAGTATAAATCAACTATTCATTCACCTCCAATGGATGAGTATAGCCCAACACCGCTGATATTTCATTAGGCCCTAGTGGCTCCACAACCAAAATCGCTAGTAAAATCCCTGATAGAGCACCCTGATGGCTCTGCAACATATCCCAACAGCTCCATAATGCTTCAATACCCCAAAATAAAAAATAAAATCATCCCAAAAGGACTTCCCTAGCCAAAGTTATGGCTAACTGAAGTTTGCCCAGTGTCACCTAGAAAAACTCCAACTAAATCTGGCTAACTGCCAGATAGCACCGACAAATCTGGAGTTAGGCGCTGAATTTGCGGGATTGCCAAATCTTCCACCAGTCATGGGTGGCTGAAGAATAGGTCCACGTGACCATAACCATCAGATTGTATTAATTAAACTTTGAGTTTATCGCGGCATTTTATAAGGTTTAAACCATATCATAACATATGGTGCCGAAACCCACGTGACCATAACCCGATTCAATGCGCGCCATTTGATACATTCAAATTTTAAATAAATATTGGCACCAATGCTTTACAAGTCATGCTCGTGGCCCAATGGTTAGGCCGTTGGGTTTTCTCCGCCCCGACCCATGTTCAAATCCTGCCGCAACCAAATAAATTTTAAAACGCCCATTTCATATGAATCTTGGGGCCACGTGACGGCCTCCGGGCTGGCCACGTGGTGCCTTTTGATTGGCCAGATGCAGAATATTCTGTAGAATATTCCATAGAATATTTCACAGAATATTTTGTGGAATATTCTTTTTTTAATAAAAAAAATTTTATAAAGTCAATTTTGGCCATTTTTTAATTGAAATTGGCAAACTTCAAAGCTGAATATCTTCCTCATACGGCATCGGTTTTCAGTTCCGTTCACGTCTACAGGATCGTTTTTCTGAGCTCTTTCCAGTCCTTCTGTTTCAAACCAATTCTAAGGAACTTAATTTTTGAGAATTTTTCTACAAGGGACTTGATCTCCTGATCACTTCAATAGGGACTAGTTCTTCCTCCTCATCTGAAATTTCTGATATTTCTGCAATTAAATTTATGTCAAGACAGTGAAATTTTGATTGTGCCATCAGCTTTGATAAGCCTTTCCCTTTGACAAATTTTGTTGGCTTAATCTCTATATCATACTCCAGCAATTTAGCAATCCATTTTCCCCTCTTACCATCAGGATTAGCTTGAGTGAGGATGTCTTTCACAACAGTATTAGGAACAAAAGCCACAATATGAGAATGCAGAATATAAATTCTGAAATCTTTGATAGCCTTCACCAAGGCATAGGCTTGCTTCTCTAAGATATTATACTTCAGCTCAAAATTAGCTAATGTCCTCCTAAATAAGGAAATAGGCTGCTCAATACCTTGTTGTCCCTTTTCTAGTAAAATTCTAGCAATAGTATTCTTTGATGCAAAAGTAAAAGCCAAAAATTCTTTTGAGAAATCAGGACTAATAAATACCGATGCTTGTGTAAGTTCCCTTTTGATCTCCTCAAATGAGTGTCTTGATTCTGTTATCCACTTAATGTCAACTCCCTTCTTTAGCATCCTTGTTATGTCCTTCACAATCTCAAAAAAGTTAGGAATAAATTGCCTTACAAAATTTACATTTCCAAGGAAAGATTGAATCTCCTTCCTTGTTTCGGGGAAAATCACCCTAGAGGTTCGTTGGGTTACAACCTCCACAGAGCAGGGGCATGCTACTTAAGAAGGACTCACACAACCATACATGTTCATGAAAAACTAAATAGAGTGGATAGAGGAAGTTACCCATAGGTCCTATGGTTGAAGCAGATCCCGCAGGGTCCAAACCCCCAGCAACTGTCCTTCCCTCTTAACCTGAAAGACAAGAAGAAACAAGCACGAAGAATTGGTTGTACAGCATATATCTACTCTAAATGTTAGTGAAATCCATATAAAACATCAGATAAACCATAATGAATGCTTAAATAACAAATATTCTCATATATGTAAGCAGACACTAACATGTATATTTCGGGAACAAGATGGTACTTCTGTATTATAAATAGCATGTACAGAGATAACGAGTGGAGAGATCACCTGAATCCTTCCACGATCTTCGAGCAGACCGTCGTCTGGATCCGTCCTGCCCTTGCCTCACTAAGATTCCTTCCAAACTGGTGCATACGAGATGACATATAGGGAGATGAGCATCTCAAGGAAACAAGGGTTTCCTGTAATGAACTGGGAAAGTGCAGGAGGCATGAGGAATCAGACTTGGATAGGGAATACCAACAGAGTATAATATCAATAATTCTCTCTCTCCCTTAGGCCATACACATGAGGGGATTTATACTCCCTCCAAGTAGTTTCAAAAGTTGGAAACAGTTGGCCACGTGCTGGGGTGGTTGAACTACCTGAGTAACCATCAACCCAGCCCGAAAATAGGGAATTTTTATATATGTTTTAATGATTTTAATGGCATACGCGGAAAAGTGCAGTTGGACTCGTGTATACATGCGGAAAAGTCTGGGCATAATCGCGTATGGGGATTTTTACACTGTTTTTTAGTGAATTTGTCCAAGTCTGTAGGAATGGGTGCCCAAAGCCATAAAAGCAATCATGAATCATATGAAGGTGAGAAATTATGCTATAATAGATGCCCCCTAATATATGAGGTCAGAAGGGGTACATGATGGCCGAAATGTATTATGCACATAGAAAGAACTTCGCAAGGACAAGAGAGGACTTCGCCAAATTTCAGCCTGCCAAAAACCAATGAAAGAAAACAGAGAGTCAAATCATGCTGAGGTGGGCATACCCATGCTCAGTCAAAAATACATCATATAGAAAGTACTGAATAGATCCAACATGTATACAAGTATAACTGAACTTAAAGTACATAATGAATCATCTGAGCATGGCCCAAAAGTGTAAATCTGAATCAATGTCCAAGTATCACATATAGAAAGCTGATGAAGGATGCTGCAACTGGATGTCTGATCAAATAAGTAACTGAATCTCCAAGTACCAAATCATAAGGGGTGGAACAAACGGTACTATCATGCAACTCGGGAGCCAACATATAGGATGCTGATGTACTGAACTGCAACATATAAGAGTGGACGGCATCACTGGCAGAAACTAAATGGACTGTCAAAAGTGAACCGAGAAATGCTGATGCAACCCAAGGTCTTCACCGATCATTATGGCACAATTCTACACAATGGGAATAAATGAGCTGAAGTCGACCATGTGAGAAATCGTTGGATTACCGGTCAATGATGTATACCGTTAACCAACGCGAGACAACCCACCAATAATGAAAATGAGTGTCAAGGTGCCCCAGTAAAATCTAACAAGTGCGAATGAATGAGTTGAAGTCGAACACTTGAAAGAATCTACCAATCAGGAGGCAATGATGAATCCCCACTGTCGATAGCGAAGAGTCTGCCACTGATGACTGCAAACCCTAAGGTACTGACAAAAAGACTCTAGACATTATTCCCAGAGCAATGAGTCGGAGTCGATGGGAAAAGATCTGCTGGAAGGAAGGCATTAAGGCATCCCACATCAGTCCAGCGCGAGTGTAACCCGCAGGCCAAGATTTGGAAGGAATCAGATGAAGTAGAGTGATGGAACCAAAACCAAAGTACGTTTCCGACATGCACAAGATGAAGCTAGCGCACGGAAGAAACCCTTTGAACCAACCAATAATGAAAGCTGACACAGAGGCGAGAAATCCACCGATAGGGTCAAATGGAAATCAAGGTACTGCACGAATCCCAAGTGTGATAATGTATGCTGACGTCGAACACAGGGGAAACCACTCAGTCAAAGACCCATAATGATGATCAAATGCCGAGCACAAGGTCACCTATCAATGATGGAAATAGGGCCAGGGTGCGGCTCTAGGTTTGCTCTCAGAGCAATGTGTCGTAGTCGATAAGAGACAAACCCGCCAGCAAGAAGTCAATGGGGACCTTCTCAAACCAGCACGAGCAGAAGACCAAAACATTTGATGTGATAGAACAAGATACTGACAAGACCGGGAAGGCCGACTGAATAATGAGTCAAGAGACACCGTAGAATGGCCGACTCTTGTTAAACTTCCCTTGAACAAAAGCACGACTCATGATGACCATGGCAATAAAAGTCACATTGTATAAGTCTGTTATGCAGGAGGCAAAACAAACTCTCCAGAAACCATGGTAAAGGCTAAACCTAGGTCAAAAACTAAAACCATCCCAAATGTAGGAAATATACATAAGTATATGTGCTTTGTTCAAGGGCGACAAACTGACTCTGTACTGCCATCAAAACAACGAAGATACATCCCGTTCCCGCTCTTTTTGTTATATTTGATTTTTTTGTCTTTTTCATACAATAAGCCTGAAAAAGAATAAAAGAATGCTATGGTACAATGGATAGAACGAGTATCAAAAAATCATATGCACTAGTTCCTGGGATTGGAACAATCCTATGCACAATGCAAGGTGGCGAAAACTGGTAAGCGATACTCAGAGGAATGTTCCATCCATGGGTAAAAAGGTGTCAAGTTGTGATAGCTAAGTGCATGCAATGGTTAACTTGTACAGAAAGTCAAGGAAAATTTTGGCTTAAACATCGAGTCCAAATGAAGCCGGCTAAAGGCCAGGATAAACAAGTAGCCAATATGCAATGCAGTAATACAACTTAACGACACTAGGGAGCCTCTAGGGTAAAAGCCAGAAAAAATGATAGTGATGAAGAAGAAGAATGAAGCTTCAACACATAAGACATGGCAGGACTAAAGAGGACTCCCGAGCCTACACAAAACGCAGCATGGGTAACAAGTGATAGCGAGGAACTAACTAGGAAGCCCATGTAGAGGAAGGCTCTACCACCAAGTCATGATTAAATAATCGGCGAGTGAAATGGGTGTAATACTCATGACTTGATAGGATCGACCCTATGGCAAGTGATCAGTATGGAGGCTAGTATGCAAGATGCAGCGGAAAGTGATTTCCCTAACCTATATGCCAGTGAAGATCATATACTTGCCATGACGAGTCGGTAATCATGGATCAAAAACCGGGAAAAATCTCAAAATCGTCAAAATGTACCTGAAAACATACCAAACTGGGCACTTCCAAGCATCCGGGTTATGCAGCTTAAGATAGATCGAAAAAATGAGCATAAAAAATTTTTGCGAAAATTTTCAACTTTTTAGGCATAAATAGACAAATTACCTCATATTTGGTTCATTATTGCATTGATGATTTGGAAAAAAGTGCTCTGGAGCAAAAAACTTCTTTCGTCAAATCAGGAACAACCGACCGTCGAAACACACCGAATTTTCAGGTAGGCTCCTCAATCATCCTTGCAAATCATTTTGTCCGTTTAGAAATTAAAATTTAGTGAATTTTACCATTAAAACCCTTGCTAAAAAATGCGGACTTGCGCATACACGGGTTCATAACAGGAAAGTCGCGTATACACGCGACTGTGCAAAGAAAAAGTCGCGTATGCGCAGGTCCGAATCAAAAAATGTGTGTCTAATGCATGATTTAATGAAATTTGACAGGATGACAATCTCATGGAGGGAGCGTGAACATAGCGCAATTGATCAAGAGGTCATGCAAGATCGAGCAGCGCAAAATATCCTTCGGAATTGCGGATTGTTCAAATTCTTCAAAATGCCAAATATGAAAAGCAATCCTCGGTTGCTAGAAATGCTCGTCAATTACTGGGAACTAGACCAAGATTGTTTCGTGATAGATCAGATGCCAGTACGCATTGAAGTGGAAGACATATACTTTATTACTGGACTCTCCCGGAGGGGAGAACCAGTAGACTTGCACGGGAAGCCCCTGGGAGGGTTAACCGTGGAAGACTATGTCCACGTGTATTGCGTAGAGGGTTCCAAAAAGGTTGGAACTCAGATTGCAATTAAAGATTTACGGGATTTGCACATGAAAATCCTCCTTTTCACCATCGGCAGAGTGGCAGGATCTGCCTCCCTACATCAGGCGTCCAGGACGCAAATGAGCATAGTAGTAGAATGCTTGACTCATGTGTATGATTGGTGCACAGCCCTTTTACTGAACATGAAACAACAGTTGACCTCAATCTGCCAAGCAAAGACTAAACACTTTGGCTACGGTACAATTTTGACAACATTCTTCTTTGAGAAGATACCAGCATTAAGACCCAGAGTTATCTCTACCATCAGTAGCCCGCGGGACCCAAGAATTGCCCGTTGGGCGAACATGATGAAGAGATTGGGGGGTAGTGAAGTACCCCGGACCACATGGGACGATGAGTTCTTCCGTTGGTGGGGAGAACAAATCATCGCGGTGGACGACTATCCCTATGCCGGGATGGACTTTCGTGGAGATCCAGATCTAGTTCTTCCACCAGGCACAGCATGGGGCACAGTCGGTGAGTTTACAAAAAAAATTTGACTTATATAATTTTTTTGGATTTTTTCAAATATGAAAAAATGAAAATAAACATGTTTTTGATTGGATTCATAATGACTGACAATGTAAACATGATCATGATACAGATGTTGGACCAGTGCGTCTTGAGGGTTTCCCGTGCCACAAGCGCCGCAGGGGCGAAGCGGATACAGTGGATTCAGATAGGACTCTCCAGGCTGTGCAGAGGAATTTGGAGGGGTTAACCCACCAAATACCTATGGCTGCCGTGGAAGACCTGCCGGAGGCCATCCAGAGATGGGTGGTAGGAGTGCCCCGAGACTGGGTACGATTATTCGGCCGAGTTGCCACCGCGGTCACGTTCTATAGGAACACAACTTCTGGGCAGGGACCTCAGAAGTAGACAGATATTATGTATTAGATGACTGTATATTCTTTTTTGAGACTGAACATGATCGGGCATAAGCCCAAGTTTTGTATGACCTTATGGATCCAAATTTTGTAAATTTTTTGAACACTCTGATGATATATATACATCGATATTTGAAGTGATGTGATAAATGTATCAAAATGTATGATGTTTTTTATGATTAAAATTTTATTGTATGGAATGATTAATATGCCAATCCAATGCTTGATTAGCTAATGAGTCAGCAAACCAATTGTCAGCTCGAGGAATATGAATGAAAGTTAAAAATTGAAATGACCTTTGTAACAAACGTACCCTCAAGAACAATCGTAATAAAAATGGATCTCGTACTCGATAAGTGTTGTTCAACTGCGACACCACCAGCTGAGAGTCCAAGAAAACTACCAACGAATCAACACCCAAAGATATTGCCTCCGAGAGTAGATGAATGACTGCAGTGTATTCTGCTACGTTATTGGAAGCAGGACTAATGCAGACCCCTCTTGATACCAACAGCTGACCGGAAGGATAATGAAGCACCCAAGCCGCGGAAGCTAAGTTCCGGGTGTGTCTACTAGCACCATCGGCGAAACCAAAATGACTCATGACATCCAACACAACCTGCCAAAGCAGATCAAAAACATCACTAACTCATCAAAAATCGAAAATCAATCAGATATGTAAAAAGAAAAAAACTACTATATACAAAAGCAACATGCCAGGCCGAAGCCTAGGCATAATACTTCTTCAAATAGAGCCCATTTCGGGGCTCCGGCAACTCGTTCCCTTCGAAATCAACCAAGGTATACACTCCTTTCTTAAGGAATTTTTTAACGATATAGGGGCCATACCACATAGATTTAAACTTTCCTGCCCCCAGGGCATCCTTTTCTTGGGCATAGACCAAAACAAGGTCACCTTCCGAAAAGACCCTAGGCTTGACCGCCTTATCGTACTGAACCTTTACTCGGTTTTTATGCGCTTGATTCATCGTGGCAGCATCTCGACGCTGCTCATCGAGATGTTCCAAATGAAGAAGCCATTCTGCCAGACTGGAAGTGTCAGGAAGAAGTTCAACAACTAATTTAAGAGAAGGAATCTCGCATTCAATAGGAAATACGGATTCCACCCCGTGCACTAACTGAAACGGAGTAAAGCCAGTTGCAGTTTTCACTGACGTCCTGTATGCCCAAAGTGCAGGATATAGCATAATATGCCAGTTGGATCTAGTTTTATCAATTGTCCTTTGAAGAATTGTCTTCAAGGATTTATTCACGGCTTCCACTTGCCCATTGGCTTGAGGATAATACGGAGATGAATGCTCCTGCCGGAAACCCAATTTGAGAGCCAACTCAGCCATCATACTATTCTGAAAATGACTGCCATGATCAGTGACAATCTCTCTAGGAATACCAAAACGAGCGATAACCTAGTTGAAAAGGAAAAGAGCTACAGTCTCACCATCATTCCCAAAAGTAGGCATAGCCTCGACCCACTTCGTAAAGTAGTCTACTGCTACAATAATGTACTTGTGACCTTTAGCCGAAGGTGGGTTACAAGTAGTATAATCAATACCCCACTTTGTAAAGGGACCGACAGTAATGACTGGAAAAAGCGGAGCTGGATGAGCGCGCATTTTTCGAGTATAGACTTGACATGGATGACACTTTTTGACCGATTCAATACAATCTTTGAAAATCGAGGGCCAAAAGTATCCAGCACGCAAAATATTTTGGGCTGTAGCAAGCCCAGATAAATGACCCCCACAAGCTCCACCGTGAGAATCATTGAGCACAGCCTCAGCTTCTTCGAAAGTTAAGCAGCGTCTTAGGATTGAATCAACCCCTCGACGGTACAAAGCATCACCAATAATCAAATAATTCTTGGCCAAGTGACGCAGTTTACGACGCTCATCTTTCAAAAAAGTAGAGGGAAACTTCGCAGTTTGGAGATACACAATGATATCCCCGTACCAAGGATCCTGTGGAGAGATAAGAAACAAGTGTTCGTCCGGAAAGGACTCATCATAGATCATCTCTTCTCCACAGGGCAACTCGGAGATCAATTCCGCAAAAACTAATGATTTCTTGGATTTGGCAGACATGAACTCAAGATCAAATTCCTGTAAAATCACAATCCATCTATTATATTTGCCCCCAATCACTCACCTGCTGAGGACAAACTGAAATGGATTGGCAGCTGCCAAAACATAAGTTTTGCGAAGAATAATGTAATGTCGGAGTCGCTGCACAGCATGAACTGCTGCTAAGGGTAATTTTTCTATCGGAGTGTATCTTAGTTCAGGTCCTACCAATCCTCGACTTAGGTAGTAAATAACATGCTCTGCAAGAGCATCATCTTCCTGAACCAAAACCATACCGATGGTAGATTCTGTTGCTACCAGATACAAAAGGAAATCTCTGCTATAATATAGTGGACTCAATAAAGGAGCAGAGGTCAATGCTTTTTTCAAAGCATCGAATGAGCGTTGAGCGTAGTCGTCCCAAAGAAAAGGAACTCCTTTCTTCAACAGTCTCATAAATCCCTTTGTGACTTCAGCATAATTGACGATAAATCTTCGAAGAAAATTAGAATTCCCTTGAAGACTTTGAAGCTGACGAATTGAAGACGGGGGAGGAAACCGAAGTATTGCCTCAACCTTGAAGGGATCTACCCTTATCCCTTCCCTAGACACAATGAATCCCAATAGCCAACCGGATGTAACCGCGAAAACGCACTTGTTCGGATTCAATCTAATCTTATAGAACCGACATCATTCAAATATTTGCCGGAGGTGACCAGGATGATCCATCCTCTTTCGAGAATGAGCAGCTAAATCATCCAAGTATGCCTCAATAATATTTTTGATGTCGTGAAAGGCATATGACATGGCCCGCTGAAAGGTAGCCCCAACATTTTTAAGACCAAAAGGCATCTTCTTGTATGCAAATGTACCCCAGGGACAAATAAAGGCAGTCTTATGTTGATCTTTAGGACGGATAGTAATTTGATTATATCCGGAGAAACCGTCCATGAAGGAGAAAATCTCATTACCGGCACACTCGTCAATGATCTGATCGATAAATGGTGTGGGGTAATTATCTTTAGGACATGCTTTATTTAGGTCTCTGAAATCGATGCACACTCGAATCGTTCCTTGCTTTTTATCTACAAGAACGGGATTTGAAACCCATTCAGTCAAAGGAACAGGGAAAATGAATCCCGCCTTAAGCAGCTTCTCAACTTCAGCTTTGATAGCTGCTGCCTTTCTAGGATTGAAAGGACGAAGTTTTTGCCTCACCGGCTTAGCGTTTTCATATGTCTTGATCTCATGCTGGACAATAGATGGGTCTATTCTAGGCATTTCCTCATAAGACCAAGCGAATACATCCCTATACTCTTTAAAGAGCTCGGTGTAAATTTGAACCTCTTCACGGGAACATTCAGCTCCAATGAAGACATTCTCAATAATATTGGGATCCCTGGAAATGTTCACCGGGATAGTAGGAGAGATCACAGCCATGTTCCCTTCAGCATAAACATGTGTTGGTGCTAAAGAGTTCAAGACTGGGTGAACAGGACCAGGAGACGGAGGACTTGGAAAACTTGTTTCAACTTCGCTCAAGTCAGGTAAGAAGTAAGACCAATGATGCAAATCATCCCACGGTCTATCTATACCAGTCATGGCTTCCAGGATGGCCTCTTCAGATGGAAGAGTGGTATCAAGAAAATCCTGGGCAGAAGAAGAACTAAGTGTCCAAGCCGGAGCCACATCACCATCCAACTCTTCCGGTGAAAGAGGAGCTAGGATGGATTCTATAGAGTCAACAATAGACTGATATGAAATCTCAGCTGCAGAAATCGGAAATGCCATTCCACCCACTTGACCTTCCGCTAATGTGGCAGTAGGGGAAGGTAAGGTCCAAGGGTCCGAAAAATAATGATTTCTGAAGAACTCTCTTCGAAGAGGAGCCTTGGAGGATGAAATAGCATTAATATGAACCGTAGGAGGAGGAATATCAAAAGTACCCATCAAGGAAGAATACATTCCAACTCCTAAATTCTCAACAGGCGCCTTAGTATTATCCAACTTAGGAATAGATGAGTCAGTAGACGCATTCGGGTCTACAGGAGGACAGTCCATTTGATCCACTGTAACAATCCTCCCTTCGTGAGGGAAACATATTATGTGGAATAATGAGGATGCAATGGCATCCATCTCATAAATCCAGTTCCTCCCCAACATAAGGTTGTAGTCCAAGCTTGCATCCACTACCTCAACTTCTATATTGACGGTTTTGCCCCCAACACAGATGGGCAGAGCTGGGACAATACCATGGGGTCTGTGAGAATGACCATCGAATGTAGTAAGAACAGTGCTAGATGGAACAGCTTTGGGAGATCCAAGTGTCTTCCAGCATGCGAGAGACATCACGCATGTGGAGGCACCCTCATCAACAACCGTTCGAAAGATATTGCACTTCTGATACGACGATTTAATATGAAAAGCCATGTGATGAGGAAGTCTCTTCTTAAAATTAGTCATATAAAAAGTAATCAGAAGAGAATTTTTCGGATCAATAGCCCCAATGGCAGTGAGCAAAGCACTACGCTGAGCCAGACAAGACTGGAGTACCTCTAAAGCTGACATAGCACAAGGACTCTGCACCAGATCTTCCACAATCGAGTAGTTCTGGGCAGCCCTAGCATTTGGATTAATCGTTGATCGCTTAGAAGATGCTTTGGGCATCCGAGGCATAGACTCAACAGTAGGCTTCGTAATGTGAAGCGGCTCAGTAGCATCAGGAACTTCCTTAGCTTTCGAAGACTCTTCTCCGCCATAATCACGGGATCTCGTAGCGATATCCGCGTGAGCACTCATTATAAAAATGTTCGATGGAATTTCCCCTTCCTGGGTGCCCCCAGAGGAAGCCCCAGGATTTTGGTTCGCGCCAACAACTAATTGCTGCCCTTGGGGAAAAGGGTTTGTTAACATAGCCTAGGAACTAGAAGAACCCTGCTGGGCTAACAAACGCTGCGCATCCTGAATTTTATGGCAAAGGTGTGTGAGATGGTCTCCAGTACACAACTTGCATGGAAACTTCACTTTCTTTTTCTCCTTTGGACCCTCACCAACACGCTCGTTGGTTTTATTTGCATTACCCTTCCCGTTCTTGCCCTTCTTCTTGTTATTTCGCCCCTTCTTCTTCCCATCGGATTGTTGATTTCCTTTAGGATCAGAAGCTTGGACAGCATTTATGGACAAAGACTGGGAAGGCGATGACTCAGTAGGCACAGCCTGACTAGAAGGAGCAGATTGCAAAGACAACTACTGCAGTTGAGTAAGCAGGCTGGCTGCACCACTATTGATTGATCCGACAAGCCCATCACCATGAGGACCGGGGTTAGTTTTCGATAAATCTAATTTGGAGCGAGGAGCATTGGGAAAATATTTATAAAGGACCTCAGACTGAGAATAGATCAGTTCCAGCTTTTGGGCCCTAAAAATGGCCTGCTCCTCAAAAAATACCCCAGATAGGGATACATCTTTCGAAATATCTGACTGCAGGGATTTCAGAAACCATTCAAGAAGGAATTCTCCTGGAATATAAGCTTTAATAAGCCTCTTCCTTCTTCTCCATTCCTGAATGTGATCAGAAATGTGAGTTGCTTCGTCCTGCTTAAAATTAGCCAGGAGTTCCGTCCCAGCCTCATATCGGACAGGCAACTGAAAATGGTTTAGAAATGTGACAGCCAGTTCTCCAAATGTAGAAAAACTGCCCCCAGTTAGCTCAATATACCATTTGGCAGCGTTTCCAGTTAGGGTGCGTTGAAATAATCTCAACCTAATCGAATCATCAATCAGGGAGTTCGAAGAACAGCATAAGTGGAAAGTGGTGATGTGGTCAGCCGGATCCTCTCCATTCTTACCTTCAAACTTTGGAATATCTGAAGGAAGTTTGGTCGGGACCGGAGGCCACCTCGGACTATAACGAATCAGATCATTAGTCAACTTCGACAGATCTGGCAAGTTTAACGTTGCCAGAATAGGTAAGCAAGGCGGAGCCTGAGGATTCCATCCTTGATGGGATGGGTTCCCAACATTCTGAAAAGAATACCCTGGATTTGATGAGGCACCAAGTTGCCAAAAAGGACTCATAGAAAAAGGAGAAGAACCTCCTCCCCACGCCGAGTTACCAAAACCCAAACCAGTTCCCCCCGCTGAAGTATTAAATGAAGAGGAAAGCCCCTGGTAGGGGTTCTAGGCATTAGACAGAGGAGAAAAATTCTGATAAGCACTCGACGAAGGGAAAGTAGCATTCCCTTGATGACCTGCGTAAAACCGATTCCCTGCCCCCGCTGTAGTGAACACAGGGTTCCATCCTGTAAAAGTAGTTGAACTTTGCCCCCTAGTCCAAGGGTTAAAACTCTGGGTCTGAGAAGTAAATGGAAAGGACCCTAGAGAAGGATTCGAACTAGGAATGTGTCCAGTTCCGAAGGGGAACCCTTGGAAAGAAGCTAATCCACTAGCCATGGAAGACATGGGTGTAGATCCAGCTGCAGCAGTGGAAAAGGAAAAAGAGGGATTCCCACTAGAGGGCATCCCTGAACAGAAGGGACCAGAATGAGAAGCATGTGCTTGGGTGAAACTAGAGCCAAACACAGCAGCACTAGAAGCAATCGAAGATAAAGAAATAGTGCCCCCTCCTTCAACAGAAGCAGGAGTCTGAATGCCTGCAGCACTCACGGCAGAAGCCGCATTCCCAGTCGTGGCCATCGAAAGGTATGAATGATACAGAAGATCTTCCGGTCTCTCCGATTTAGGTCTGATGTACTGAACAACGAACGGATAATTAGGAGGAAGAGGAGATGGACCTGACGAAGGAGGTTCAGGTACTTCTTTAATTTGAAAATCTTCTTCCTGAGGAAACAAAACTCGCGAGGTGAGTGGAGCGCTCCTCTCGGAACCGACACCAGAATCAGCTATGAAACCTTCAGACCTTTGTGGAGGATCTCTCTCCACTGCGTCAGATGCCACAGGGTGGTAACCACCTACTAAATCACTCCTATGCCTTCTCGAAGAAGGCTCTGGACTCTCGGGGTCTAACCCCCAGATTCTCCTCGATCGTCGAGGCGCTTGATCAACCACTTTTATAGATTTTAAATTAGACTCAAAAAAGTGAAAATCTAGGCAAGCTAGGAGAAAAGAGCACTCACTAAAAGAAAAATCCCTGAGATACAATCAAGCAAACAGCCTCCAAGTATTTCCTCTTCAGGTGATGAGGACCGAACACCAAAATACAGGAAATCGAAATATAGGACCTCCCGAAAGCAGTCTGGGATTATTACGGCCCAGAACAACTAGCGAAGGTATCAGAAACAGTTACGTTGACCTCCTAACGATAGCCTTTGCCGGCTCAAGCACCCAAGCTTCGCAAGGGCACCCCCCAGAAGTACTGCTGAAAGTGATGCGACGTCTGCCTCAGGTACCACGGGTGTTCCCCCCCGCAGTCACCTGTGTGGAACCTAGGAGTGGAAACTATGGGCACCAATCCATGTCAGAAGCCGGGCGGAACGGTCTTTAGGTTAGATTCAGCTAATCGGAGAGGGGGTATCCCTCTTCTCAGCCTTCACTTCCCCTCGCGCTTGACTCTCTGGAGGAGAGCTTTCCTGGTCCACATAACGGAGTTGGATTTCGCTCAATTAATCAACTTCTATGTTTTTTTTTAGCGGCCTTGGAGAGTTACATCTCCACTCACCTAATCCAAGGCCCTACAACCTAACTATTTGGTGTATGACACTTAGAAAACTTGCTAGTTGATTTTAAATTATATCGCTTATTTTAATGGGCTGTTATGTTAAGTCACAAGGATGCGGAAATGAAACTTATGGTGTTTTGACGCAGAAAGAAATTAATAAAAACCAAACTACATGCAAATGTAGTTATTTGTCTTTTGATGAAAAGCAACGTCTACATGGGTTCTACGAGATTAAAAAATTATATTTTTTCTTTTCAAATAGCAAACTCACACTCACAAAAACTATGAAAGTGACTAAATGATTAAATGCACCTAATGCAAATCACTACAAGCATGCAAATCCTAAGATGCAAATCTCCTAAAGCAGAGTGAAATTTCCCAAAATTCCTTCAGTTTTAACTCTCTTTGGTTGTCCAGAAAGCTAGTTCCCGAAATCAAGAACTCTTAATATGAAGACACCAAAAACGCTTAAAAACAAGAGGAAGAAATGAATGACAACTCCCTTCCAATTATTAAGCGAAAATCCAAAGGCAAGAAACTTCAACCAAGCTTCAAAAGACACAAAGAAACGAAAAGAAAAAATGCAAAAACAAAATCAAACAACAAAGAAAAATGTTTTTTGAGCTTTTGTGTTTTATAAAAGAGTTCGAAAAGACCAAGTAAAACTATAAAATTCGAAGCCAATCAATACTGAATTTCATGCAAATACTTCCAAAAAATGCTGCAAATCTTATAAGGCTAAATAGTAGCAAGATCAATACAAGCAAAAGAAGACAAGAAAACTCAGCCACTCAGCCTAAAATAATAGTGCAACCCTGCCGCAAGCAAAAACTCCAAAGAACCAAAAAGACTCTTCAAAAGTTGCAAGAAGACCTAGCCAACTGAACTCAAGAAAACCAATCAAGAAATGAGAAAAAATCATAGTGCAAAGCAAACACAAAGATAGGAAAGATTAAATGAGCAGGAGCTCTCTGTTATGATAAAGCAGAACAACCAAGAATGCTCAGAAAGCGATCTTGGTACTCAAACCAGAAGTGCCAGCACCAGAAACAACACTTTGCCAAAAAGGCTAGTTTTCAATCAAACGAAAGAGAGAAAATACAAAAGACCACCTTATTCACAATCCAGAGAGTATAAATACACTATAGGAACAGGTCTCCACAGCCAGAAAGGACTAAAAAATCAAGAAATCCAAAAATTCAAAATCTGCCTAGGTATACGCTACTTCACATTTCAGCAACAAGCGTGCATACACGACTGTGATAAAGGAAACACGCGTATATGCGACTTCCTTTAGACAAACTTGCGTGTATATGCGACTGTGTGTAGAAAAAAGCACGTATACAAAGGTAAATAGTGAAAAAACAAAAAGGATCAAGCCTGGATAAGAAACCAGGCCTTCAGACTGACTGAAAAAAAGTAAACTGAACTGCAAATGAAAGTTAAAATTGTCGGCAACCTATCAAACAGCTGAAACCACCCAACAGGGGAGTCACAAGAATGTGATCCCCAGTAGAGTCGCCAGTTCTGTTTTGAGGAAAATCACCCTAGAGGTTCGTTGGGTTACAACCTCCACAGAGCAGGGGCATGCTACTTAAGAAGGACTCACACAACCATACATGTTCATGAAAAACTAAATAGAGTAGATCGAGGCAGTTACCCGTAGGTCCTACGGTTGAAGCAGATCACGGGGGGTCCAAACCCCCAGCAACCGTCCTTCCCTCTTAACCTGAAAGACAAGAAGAAACAAGCACGAAGAACTGGTTGTACAACATATATCTACTCTAAATGTTAGTGAAATCCATATAAAACATCAGATAAACCATAATGAATGCTTAAATAACAATTTTCTCATATATGTAAGCAGACACTAACACGTATATTTCGGGAACAAGATGGTACTTTTGTATTATAAATAGCATGTACATAAATAACGAGTGGAGAGATCACCTGAATCCTTCCACGATCTTCGAGCAAACCGTCGTCCGGATCCGTCCCGCCCTTGCCTCACTAAGATTCCTTCCAAACTGGTGCATACGAGATGACATATAGGGAGATGAGCATCTCAAGGAAACAAGGGTTTCCTATAATGAACTGGGAAAGTGCAGGAGGCACGGGGAATCAGATTTGGATAGGGAATACCAACAGAGTATAATATCAATAATTCTCTCTCTCCCTTAGGCCATACACATGAGGGGCTTTTATACTCCCTCCAAGTAGTTTCAACAGTTGGAAACAGTTGGCCATGTGCTGGGATGGTTGAACTACCTGAGTAACCATCAACCCAGCCCGAAAATAGGGAATTTTTATATATTTTTTAATGATTTTAATGGCATACGCAGAAAAGTGCAGTTGGACTCGCGTATACACGCAGAAAAGTCTGGGCATAATCGCGTATGGGGATTTTTACACTATTTTTTAGTGAATTTGTCCAAGTCTGTAGGAATGGGTGCCCAAAGCCATAAAAGCAATCATGAATCATATGAAGGTGAGAAATGATGCTATAACATTCCTACTTCTTGGAAAATCCACCTTCTGAATTGCACTGACCCTATTTGGATCAACCTTAATTCCATCTTTAGAAATGATATGTCCAATTAATTTATCGGAAGTTAAAGAAAAAATACTTTTGGTTGGATTTAGAGAGATGCCAAACCTTCTACACTTTAGCAGAATTATTTCTAGGTGTTTCAAGTTATCATCTTCCCTCCTTGAGAAGATTGTTATGTCATCAAGATAAACCACCACCATCTTGTCCTTTTCTTCAGAAAAAGCAATGTCCATTTCCCTCTGAAAAGTAGCTCCTGCATTCATGAGACTAAATGGAATCTTGGCGTACATGAAAGTACCCCATAGTGTAGTAAAGGTTGTTTTTTCCTGATCATCAGGATGTACAAGGATCTGATTATAACCTAAAAAACCATCAAGAGTATACATTCTCTGAGAACCAACAATAGGTTGCAAAATTTGGTCCATCTTCGGGAGAGGATAATTGTCCTTCAGAGAGGCTTTATTCAAATTTCTGAAGTCAATACATATTCTGATTTCTCCACTCTTTTTACTAACTGGAACCAAGTTTTCAAGCCAATTTTAAAATCTGATTGGGACAATGATTTTTGCATCAAATAGTTTTTTAACCTCCTTCTCAATCAATGGCATGAGAAGTGGATTGATCCTTCTGCTAGAAAGGCTTTTCATTTTCTTTTATGGGAATAGTATGTTGAATAATAGTGGGGTCATATTCTTTCAAATCGGCCTAATTCAAAGCAAACACCTCTATGAATCTCTTCATCATTTCAATATATTTAAACTTCATATCAGTTCAAAGAAACTTTGAAATTTTAATCATTTTGGGCATAGCTATTGTACCAAGGTTACAGCTCTCAACTTCTTCATCATCAGCTTGTATTTTAGGGGATTTAAAGACATCATTCTAATCAAAAATATTTTCAAGAGGTATGAGCCCCTTTGGTATGGAATTGTTCTTTAGTTGCAAAACTTCAGACTTCCCTTTAGACTGAGAAAGCATATTTTGCTGATCTACTTGTATATTTTCAAACTCTTGTTTTAGCTCCATAAATTTCTTCACTTGTTGATCATCCTTGAAAACTTTCCAATGAGTAATATTATTAGGGATAGTTGGTCTATGGCGAATCTCAACTTCATATTTTTCTGTGGAATGCATAGGAATAATGAAAAGACTTGCAGAGACAACAAGAGAATCAGCAATGGAGTTTTGTTCTCTAGTTTTGACCATGAATGAATAAGCCTGAAAGTTTTCCAACATGTCCAAAACCAAGTTCCTATATGCCCTCATCCTTATATATATATTTTTTTATAAGCACCTTAAACTTGTTTAATGTCTAATTCTAAATCTCCAAAACAGAAATGTTTTGAGCATTCATTATTTTCAAAACCTCTAAGCCCAAAATCAAGGATTCATACTCAGCCATCTTATTCGTGCAATCAAAGTTCAATTTATAGGATAAAAACTTAATCTCATCACTTGGACTTGTGATCCAAATCCCTGCTCCTACTCCTTCTCTGCTTGCTGATCCATAAAAATGCAATGACCACCAACCTTCCACCTCCTTATCACTGACTTGTTGATCTTCTGTTTGCTGATTTTCAGACTACTGAATTTCAAAACTCTGATTTTTTGCTTTCCTCTCCTCTTTTGCTTCATTAGTCAACTTTTTGAAAATAATAGCATAACCAAGTTCAGTATCAAGAGTATAAATTGAAAAATTTTGGGGTTTGTCTTTACTACTCACCATTTTGGCGATTCTTGTCTCTCGATACAATCTTCTTTGCTCACCAAAAACAAGAATGGTGGCATAAGTAAGGTCCATCTATTTTGTACCTTTGATTTTTGCT